>CAIGRO010198281.1:0-10044 GCA_903798355.1 Fraxinus baroniana
CGAGTAAATCAAAGTGTAGGGAAGATGGTACAAATAGCATGGTCCATTGTGGGTTTCCAAATGTACCCTTCCCAAATCTTGAACCCAAATGTCAATTTTACCCTTTTTGGGATGAGGTGGTCTCGGTGTGTGAGGATAATGTTCGGGAGTTAATATTGGAGGTTATAAAAATATGAGCGTGCATATGAAGTATGTCGAACAGAATTAAAATCAGGGGCGGATCGAGACCAATTTTCTTGTGGGGGTCAAAAATGAGAATTCAAAAATATTTAGGTTAAAAAAAAAAAAACAAAATGACCCCATGTGGGTCTGCCCCTTATTAGAATCGAGCCGATTAAACTAGTTGGTTCACATCAATTCTCACTACCTAATCCCTTAAAATCACTAGTGACCTCATCGTCAAAGATATTTTCTCCTCTGACCCCCCTCTTCAAATGAATAATGTTACTCATATATAAACAGTTACATAAAGATGAATTGTCAAAAATAAAGTGGAAACAGTTTTTTTTATTTGATTAAAGAAATTCTAACTCAATCATATATCATCACTATATATAAAATATTATGTACATGTAGTACAATCATCTCCAAATAAGGGTGTCACCTCTTAATGTATGTAGACTGGTGTGCATTTTTTTGAAAATTAGATATATAAATTCATGTTTTTTTGGGTTCGGAGAGACTAACCAAAGATTGAACTTAAATAATGGTTTCGTGGAAATTTTTGAGTATTATGACATTAATCAATATTTCTTTTAACAATCTTTTACTCTCCAACTTTCGAATCGAACCAAAATCAATTGATTACCTCATGTATTTTTTATTTTATTTTGTGACATAGTTAAAGGCAATTCCACTAGCAAGGGAGCAAGTGCTGATGAAAAGAGCAATGGAGGACAAATGAGAAGTTTGGGGTTCTTGCTTACAATTGTGCTTTATATTTTGCCCAATCTTTAATATTGTAATGAGAATTTTATATTTATTCTGGTTTTTAAAAATTATTTATTATGCCATTAATTTGAAAATAGAGAAAATGTCATATTTGTTATAACAAAAAAATTCATAGAGTGCTTTTGTAAGCTGCCGTATTTGTGTAACTGAATTCATATATCTATGTTTTCTATGTATGTATTTTTTTTATTTTCTCTTTTACTTTGCTTTGATGTATTGTTCGAATATCAATTTTAGTCTTTAACATTTTATTTTATAGTTGTGGAATAAGTTCTAATATTGGAAAATATTTAAATTTTTGTGTTTCTCGTATACTCAATTTTATGAAATTAGTTTTTTTTTTCCTAATTTGGACCGTTGTATAGAAATTCTGAAATAAGAACCATGAAATTTTGATATTTTTCGTTGTCGGGATAAAAAATGGACAAGTAACTTTGTTCAGAGTCGAATTTGATATTCCCACAATAAACTCAGGACCGTCTCTGCAATTGTTCACTCTCTTTCTTTTAAGTCATGTTTGTTTCGAATTAAAATCATATTTTAATCTAACAATCCGTTCGATGAACATTTTTTCTCCCAATAATGCATTTTCCTTTCAAATCAAGTGGGCTCCAAAGCTGGAACTTTTGTTACCTGCTCCCTGAAATGATATGCTGAATTACTTTAATGCCCTTCTGCCTTATTAGGAAAGTGAGCATGTACAAATTTAATGAGGGGTAGAATGGAGATTATGTAACCACGAATTGAAAAAAAAAAAAAAAGCATAGTTTTTGTAAAACCAACGTTCCAAATTTTCTACAAATAGCCAAAAATTTGCATCCACTACTCATTTTCATTATTTTATTCATTTATTTTATTCATTTTCAGCGAAACATTATTCATTAAAATAATATTTTTCATCACATCAATAATTTTTTCTTCTTTTTTAACCACACATTCTGCATTAATCTACTATTTCTGAATTCATTCTTCCAAAATAATATGGGTCAAACACATCCGAAGTCAAAATCAAATAATCCATATTAACCACATTTTCATGAATTCCACAATTTTTTAACTAAATGTTTCAAAAACTTCGATAGCAATCCACTAAAATTCTAATTTTAATCACCGCCAAAAACACGTTTTTCATTTCCCTGCATCAAAGTCACACCAGACTTCAAAGAAATCAATGGCCTTGAATTCGAAAACCCAGCAATGTCTCCTATTCCTCTTCCTCCTCAGCTCCGTTGTCGTCAAATCTTCATCCCTAATTCTCTCCCCGGACACCCCGTCAACTGCCGAACTAACAGTGTACGAAATCCTCCCCAAATTCGGCCTTCCGAGTGGACTCTTACCCGACTCAGTCACCTCCTACTCCCTCTCGAAAAATGGCGACTTTGAGGTCAATCTCAAGAAACCATGTTACATTAAGTTCGATTACTTGGTTTACTACAAGAAAAAGATCACTGGGAAGCTGAAAATGGGGTCGATTACCCATTTGAAGGGCATTCAGGTTAAGAGATTCTTGTTCTGGTTTAATGTTGATGAGATCAGTGTTGACTTACCGCCAACCGATAGTATTTACTTCAGTGTTGGGATCATAAACAAGAAGCTTGATGTGGATCAGTTCCGAACTGTTCGTTCTTGCAAAGCAGATGCCCTTATGAGACAGGTTATTATTATATTGCTGGTGTTCATTGTTATATGAATTTTTGAAAAGAAAATTTTGATCTTTTATGCCTTTTGTATGATAGAATAATGGTAAAAATTAATCATTTATGATGACAAGCCATTTGTGAAACAACCTTGTCTCAAAGGGACTTATTTAATGATTTAATTTTTATGTAAATGGATAGGGGTGAGACTTGAACCAGGACCTCTTGTCTATTAGAACAATCAGTCCTCTATTCTAGTAGTATGACCAATCAGCTTACTTAAAAGTTTAAGCTTTAAGAGGTCGGAAAGGGCATAAGTTTATTTATTTGAATTTTGTCTTGAGCATTAATTTCATATTCATCCGTCCCGATTGAATGTTTGAGGTCTGTTCATTTAGTAAGATATTTCCAGTGGAAGTTCAAAAGTTGTGTATTTTGTAAGTATGATTTCAGTTTTGTTTCTTAAATGATTTTGGGAAGAATTTGTTTCTAAACATAAAAGGTAAATTTCCAAAAGATTGGTCTGGAAATAGAGGGTTTGAAGCATGAACATTCTTGGATAAGCAAGAATCAAAATTTATGTCTATAGTTATTGATTGTTCAGCTGATTTGGGAATTTATAGCGGGAATTTGATGCCAGGGTCGCTGCTAGTATTTGATAATATTGCTGGAAATATTGGTTGGGAATTGGTTTGTTTGGAAATCCATGATGGAAGGGTTTTTAGGTGGTGATGGTTGATTTTAGTGATTGTGGACTCTTCTAGGCTTTTAACCATTACAGTTAGGAGGAGGCTGGAGTTGGATTCTTCAATTAATTTGGTGGGGTTCATTTAATCTTTTTTTTTCTTGGTTTTGGCCTCTGTTTTTGTCTATCTGTGATGGCACTTTATTTTGCAATTACTTCTTTTGGGCTTTGAATATGATCTTGTGGAATTGTTGCATTTATTTGGTTCAGCAGTTGAAGTTGGTGGTGGCAACAAGGTTGGAGTAGGTTTTCTATTCATTTACTGATCCCACTTTATGCCTCATTTCTAGCTTCCCACGATGTGTGTTTTTCCTTGGGGTTAAGTTGCTTTGGTTTACCATTAGGCTGGTGGTGATTTTCTCTTATTTCTCCTGTTCTGCTCTTTTTCGATTGTTGGGGCTCCCCAATTGGTGAAATTCTGGGCTTGTTTTCATTTCTGTGCTGGATATTAGGATTGCGTCCTTTGGGTGGTTTGTTTGGTGTTGTGGGCTGCCTTGGCTCTTTTCTTAATTTTTTAAAAGAAAGAGGTCTGTTTGTACTATTTGGGTCATTTACTTGTTTGTCATTTGAAATTTGCATCGAATTGAATTTGAGTTTTGCATACAGTTGATTTGGATTTCAGAATTTGATATTTGAATCTAGTTGATCTAGATTTGCCTCGGCCTCATCTTCGGCAGGGGGACATTTTTGTCCTTTGGACACATGGTTTCTTTTTTAATATGCCACATCATTTTTATGGCATAACATAAGCTAAATTGATGCATGCCATTCATATATTATAATGCATAACACAAATAATCCAAATACAATATATCAAATATTAAACATATCTACATACTCTTGTCTGTATCTAAAGTATACACAATAGCTCATTACCTCCCATATTGTACAATGTCTTGCTTTGTATGGAAAAGAATCTTTACTTACCTCCCATAATGATACAGACCTCACAAATAGGGAGAATACGTGTTTATAGGAAATAAATTTCTGCAATATCCATGACTGGCTATATATTTAATATCCCCGATTTTTGACTATATGTAATGAGTTCAATATTTTTTTGCAGTTCTATTGACTAAAAATAGTTTAGAGCTAATTCAGTATGCAAAAGAGAACTTAATCATCAAATGGAATCTAATAGGTATTTTATAACTGTACGACTTTATGGTGATTGCATTTTAGGAGTCTAAACCATACCAAATGGTGATTTTGTTGTATGAACAATATCATTGAACTGCTACATGGCTGGGTTTTGTTACTTTGCTATAACACTAGCTTCTGCATTTTAGCACTATAATATTTGATGTTTGTGTTTTGTATGACAACTAGATGACACTATCGGGGGGTTATATTTTTGTGCAACCACTAAAATGTCTAATTTGTTGTCTTGTTTTTTCTTCTTTCATTCTTGTGCATGTAAACATGTTGATCAGTTGATAAGATAGGATCACAAGGCCAGCCATAATTATAACATTGGTCCGGCTCTCCTTTCCATCTGAACCTGCTGTTTTTGTCATGCAGTTAATTCTTTGTTAGTCCTCCTTGTAATTATGATAATTTTCTTTCTGCAAACAGCTCCAGGCTCCTGTGGATGATATCTCGATGCTTATTACCGAGTAGTGCATGCCAAATATGTACGAGGAAGCAGAGGGAAGTCAGGATCTAATATGCACTAGAGAACCCAATGTTGAGTGTGTATTGTACACGTAAATGAGAGAATATGTAATATAGCTCTAGCTCTAGCTCTAGCTCTGTTCTGCTTGAAAAGAGATTTGCATATACTGATGTATGAATCTCATTAGTCGAACTTTAAAAAAAATAACCAGTTATATCATGGTTATCAAGCTGCTATGCAGTAAATTAAGGCTAAATTCCATGCAAAATTTTGTGATCATTTGTGTACGATGAATGGATTCTGCAGTATATACCTTGATTACTGCTATATATTAGCTATGCATTTGTACTTGTAATCGTGCATATGTTTACAGAGGGAGGCTTGAGCAAGTGGAATGAATCTTTTCCGGCCTAGAGATTGGTGGATTACAATCCTCGTGCTTTAGACGAGCAATTGGACAAGTGAGTCGAATGGTACAATGGCTGGGCGAGGGATCTTTAACTGTATCATGCAAGTCAGTCTGCATGTTGAAAGAACATAGTTATTCAATGATGATTAATTGAAGGTTGGTACAAGTGCCAAAAAATAAAAAAAGGAATCTTGTAAATAAAATATGGTATGAATATAATTAACTTTTGTATTACACTTGATATCCAATCAAATACCCCTTGAATATGCTACTTTGTGTTTCATTTCATCTCTACTACTACTCCTCAAATGGAAATAACCAAATTACAAATCAAAGAAAATTTTGTTGGACTCCAATGTATTGCTTCATTTGCAAGTTGGCCCCCATCTTTAGAAAAGTAGTAAGTAAATCTTCAAATTTTCAGTATAAATGTAAGTCCCAAATACTGCAGAATCTCCATTTAATTATCACGCAGTTCTCGAGTCTTTTATGAACCAACTTGCACTCCTCTTTAAATGTTAAGGACTTGGTTGGCAACTAGAGTAATGGATTGGGGACCCGTAGTGCATTCATGTCTAAACCAAAAGAAAATTGCAGACCAACTACCAACCAGTAGTATTCTCAACGTCTACTACCTCACCAATCATTTGACTCTACCTCTCTCCCTATATATACATACATAGATGCATCTTCCTTAGCGTATTATCAATGGACAAGGTAGCAATTTTCTCTCTCTGCCTTCTCTCTCTAACCCACCTCTCTTTTTCAGCCACAGATGTCCATGACCTACTCCCATTATACAATCTCCCAAAGGGGCTTCTTCCACAAAACATCAAGTCCTATACTCTCTCCGCCGTTGACAGTTCCTTCACCATTGAACTCAGTTCAAACCCATGTTATGTTAATTTCAATGGTCAATCTGTGTACTATGATAGAATCATTAAAGGGAAATTGGGATTTGGGAAAGTTTCTGAAGTTTCTGGGATTCAGGCTAAGAAATTCTTCTTATGGGTTTCTGTTACTGGGATTGATGTTGATGAAGAGAATGGGATGATTGAATTTTATGTGGGGGCTCTTTCGCAGAAACTACCTGCGGTCGAATTTGAGACTATTCCAACTTGCAAGGTTAAAGGGATTCAAGATTCTCTCTCTTACCTGGAAGCATCAGTTTGAGGTAAAAGTTGCAATCTTTATGTTTGAATTTGGTTTAAAAATTGAGTCTTTAGGTTTTATAGTGTGTAATTGCGTCCATTAAAAATAAAAATAAAAATTTGTTTGATGATTGGATTTGAATGAATTCGTGGATTGATAATTTTATCAGGTTGAATAATGTAATTATCTGCTGATATTCCTGGTTAATTTGTCATGATTTTGGATTGTGGATTGTGTTGGTGGGTTATTTGTGTATTTTGGATTCTGGTGTTTATACTTGTACTATGTTGTCCTAATTTTTTAAGGGGTAACACAGACTGAGAGGGGTGAGACTACACAGTGAGTGATGGAGGCAAACAATTGTAAGGTGCGCGTATCTAATACAATTTTGGAATGTCCAATATACTTCTGAATAAAGGATTAGGTCTCGAGAGTTCTGACCACTAAACACTGGAGAAGTGAGGCCTACCAACCTCGTGACCGTATTGCTTAGGTGGATTCACAGACTGGGATATGACTTATGACTTATGAGTGACATATGATTAAATTCCAAAACACTCGACCAATTAATTGGCTAAGATGATCATATTCCTGGTTAATTTATTAATTAGTTGATTATTTTGTTGGGATGATTTTGTTATTCATTGTAGATCATGAGTTGGCAATTGGCATGAATTGACTTGGTTACATGCTTGCATGATTTTACCTCTGACTATAGTTTTTTTAAAAGCAGAATAGGGTTAGGAGTTTCGAGTTATTGAGTTAATAGAGGATTAGTGAAGGTACTACTACTTCCATTCATTAGCAGCCTTGCGCAACAAGATCTTGATTTTCAAACATTGATACTGTTCTCGAGTGTATTGCGTATCAGTTTCACGGATTTAACGAATGGGAGAAGAATAAGACAGGTTGTCGTTCGACTAGTTTGTACTTTGAATATAGGCTATTTACTATTTATAAATGTCCACTGTTCTTGTTTGTAATAGACATTTTGATTTAATAACTTCTCACCTTTTTATTAATTAATTGTTGATTGTTTTAGGTGTTCGATGACGTAAACATTTTATTTTTACTCTTTATGTTATGGCAAAAAGGAAAAGAAGAAATTGATTGTTTTAAAAGAAACCTTTCAGGAGGAGCTAGTTCTAGTTATATATAATCTTTAATCAACCTTACTCATAGTTGGAAAACACAAGTTTAGTTATAGGAAAGAAAGATGAATTGTGAATGTATATGATTAAATTTAAAATTAAATTTAAATAAGTGTGTCCTCTCTCTAACAGTCTATATGATGTGGTTTAACGAGGTACTAGAGTAGGCTTGAATTCAAGTATCACTGTAAGAGGTCACCCATTCATGAAAATTGTGCATATGCCGGACTTTTAATTAAAGAATAATCAGACCTGAATGTGAACGAGCATGATGAAAACTAAATTTAGATACATGTATGTGTTCCCTCTTTAATAACTCAAGCATTTCGAAGATGTGGTTGAATACAAATAAAGTTGCAGTTCTATTTTTCCTTTTCTGGATTGGGGTTCGAGGAGGAAAGAAATTGTAAGGTCTGATCAGATGTGAGCCCTTCCACATCCAAAACATCTCAAGTTGGGCGTTGTGTATTGAGAAACCTATATTTTTGTATCAAGAAGTGTATCCCAGGAAGTTCTCTTTATAGTGGCTGTCTGAATCTTAGAATTGATTTACTTTAATTCTGGTTAGTATCTTGTACTTCTTCTGCCTTCAGGTTTGACATGATTGTCTAAACAATTTTTTTTGGAAAGAATTTGGACGAATATTGGAGCTATGCATTTGAGACATGGCAGTAAGTAGTGATATCCTGAAATTCTTAAATATCAAGCATTCATAGAAGCTTCTAGACTTGTGAAACTAGGATGTAGTCTTTTTCCTATTATGCTCCAAGTTCAGGCATCACAAAACCCGTAAAAGACATAAAAGCTCCTAATATTGAACTAGAGAGAGCATTGTCTCCTCAATGGATCTATTCAATTCTGTCGTATTTACATGTCTAGCTTCTTTTGTCGAGTAGAACGGATAATATTGAACAATATTAAGGGCCCATTTGGCGCGGCTTTTTCTTTTTGTAGAAGAGATTCCTCTAAAAGCTATTGTAGCAGAACAAAGCACTTCCAGAAAATTATTCAAACAAATTCAAAAACAGTTTCTTAGTCTCAGAAGTAACTTTTTGACTTCAAAAGCATTGCCAAACAAGCCTTAAAAATGAGAAATATAGGTTAAAAAAAATCTTGTTTACTATGATCTTTAGTCGTGTTCTACGCTGTGTTTCAAAAAAGTACTTCATGTTTTCTGGCTTCCATGCTTCACATTCCATTTTGTTGCTCTAAATGGTTAACACAGGATTCAGTTTGATATACAGTTCTGGTACTGTTTTTGAGCGTCTGACAGGAGGAAGCTGAACTTGATAAAAGAATGACAGCGATTGACTCGTGCCTTGATTTTCTCTACAGGTGCAAGCAAAATTTAGATGTTGTGACAATATTCATTATGAAGCCTATCACGAGCATTGGTTTAATGAAACGTGTACACATTTTTACAATGATCAAAGAATAGACAGAATTTATAATTTTTCTTGCATATTACTACATGATGTTGATTGCTAAATGTAATACTGCCGTTATGAGAGCATTATCGTTCAATTTCTTTAATTTCGACATGCTTTTTTGGTTGTGTTAGTGTATGATAACCAATTATTGAGATTTTAAGGTCTGTGTTACGACGAAAAGACATGTAATACAGAGAATGTATGCAGTGTATGTTTCAGTTTGATGCCTTTTTGCTATGCACATCTTCAGCTGAGTTGATCAAGGGCCTAAAATGACAAGATGCAAATCACTGAATAAAACATTTGTTTCTATTTTCAATATCTTAAAACAAATGGGAAAGTGGGAAATGTCTAAAAATAAACTTCTGTATTGGGCAATGGGCATTTCGGTTTTGGAGGAGACGGGTTTTGGCTGTTAGAATTGATTGCGATTGCAAATGATATTCAAATTTACGATGGTATTTTCTGTACTTAGAGATAGGTAAAGGATGTCTAAAGGTAATTAATCGACTAACAGCAACTTCAATCTTTTTTCCATGTAAAAAATAGTGTTCTAAAAAGCTCGCCTAGACTCAAAGCTCGGACAAAATGCATCGCTTTACATGGAGGTGCCTTTTTTTTTTTTTTTTTGGTTAAAAGAGCTTTTGAAGGAACTTCGCTCAAAATCACTTCCACCGAAAGCTCTTCTATCAAATGCAGAAATCGAAACAGTGCCAAAAGGACCCTTAATTGAGTTTCACACTTTGCTTCTCAACTGTTCAAGAATCAATCATGAACTCCTGATTCATGAATTTAGGTAAGAAGTAATGAATAAAACATATATTTATATTCATATCAAATATGTTTCAAAGAAGAGTAGAAAGATGTTAGTTTTTATCGAATTGGCCTCTTCCATCAAGCCATAACCGAAATTTGCTTCTCTTGTTTCAACTACTGTTAGAATTTGGGTGTGAC
>CAIGRO010198282.1:0-14126 GCA_903798355.1 Fraxinus baroniana
CGGAACTTTTGAACACCCCTAATTGCTTCAGAAAGGCATAGTTGGTTTTGAACACAAGTTGGATGATGAAATGTTATTAAAACGACTTTCTGTAGGATATATATATAATATATTATTTGAAACAAATGATTAAATTGAAATAGATGGTCGAGTGTTAAAAATTGCGGGATTTATTTGGAAGGTCACCATTTTAAATAATATTTCACGTGAATATTAAACAGTCTATGATTGAGCCTTGGACTATTGGACATGTTTGATTAAAATTAATTTTTATTTTTTTTTTGGATTTTTTATTTGGTCAAACTAGCAATTAAATATAGCAGTAGAAAGTTATTTGACGATTTATTGAAATCATGAAAATCAAAAAATAGGAGTAATGATATTCGTAGTGAAGACTGTCGGTAGTCGCCCTACGTGGCATATACATGACAGTTTGTTATTTGATGTATAAGGTAATAAAAAAACTACCATATTAATATGTCAAATAATAAACTGACATGTATATGCCACGTAAGACGACTATCGATAGTCTTCACTACGAATAGCATTACTCAAAAAATAGCAGTAGAAAGTTACTTGACGATTTATTGAAATCAAAAAAAGCACAATTATTTTCTATTAAACTTTAACTTATTAGTAGTGGAAATTATAATTATTGTTCCGCTCCTTGAAAAAACACCCAAAAAACTATTTTCATCTTCTGCAATTTCAATATACTCATTTCTAGTATTATTTTATTTTATTAAAATGTTGTTATGGAGAAAACCTTAAAAATTCTAGAAATCACTTGTTATTGTTGAACGATTTATTCAATTGTTGTATTTCTGGATTCCAAGGATGTTGCAACAGTTAACAACATGCAATTATGTTTTAAGATATCGTATTATCACGAGTTTCGACCCATAAAGCTTTCTTTTCTCTATTTTATTGTTCGACAATAGTATCTGCAAACTAATTTTTCTCCTACAATAATGAACTGAAATTATATAGTTAGTTACCATGTCTGCAATGGATACATCTATTTCTCAGTATTCAGAAAAATCTGAATTGTTTGATGGAAAAATTTTAAGAGATGACAAATGAATTTATGATTTTATTTAATAATTTTTAAATTGGTTGATGTTATAGAATTTAAAAAACATGCTACTGCCATTGCTGATGAACTTACTTACAAGGAAAAAGATCATTTACATTCTAACTTACTTATCGTTAGATTTATATGATGTTTATTGGTCTTACAAATCAGTCAAGGAATTATGAAATTTGCTAGAAAAGAAGTATGCTATCGAAGATGCTAGAACTAAGAAATTTGTTGTGGGAAATTTCTTCACTTGAAAATGGATTATATTAGGACTGTAGTTAGTTGCGGAATTACATATTATCATTTATGAAATTATTACCGAGGAGTATAAAATCTGTGAAGGTTTTCAAGTATATGCTATATTCGAAAATTACACACTACTTGAGAAGAGTATAAAAATAGTTTGAAATATAAGAGAAAAGAGATGTCTTTAAAGGATTCGATCATCAGGATTAGAATTGAGGAAAATAATAGGATAGCAGAACATAGGAAGAGACCAAATTTGGTTACCAAGGCTAATCTTTTTGAAGGAAATTCTATTGGGAAGAATTTTGTTGGGAATTTTACCAACGGTTAAAGCTTTAAGGACATAAACAATGGAAAGAAATTTCCTAGGGAAGAGCTGCTCTAAATCCCATTTCAAAAGTAAAATTGTTGGTAATTGATTTGTTTGTGGTAAACCGATCACTTTGCAAAAGATTGCAGGAATAAAAAAGGAAAAGCCATGAAGAATCAGGTACATATGCTAGAGGATGATAACTTCTCTACGATGGTACAAAAATCAATCTAATAAGTAACATGATTGTTAGAATTTGGGTGTGACTCGAATTCATTTGTTGAAGTGTTTGAAGTAATTGAATTGTAATTGAAGTACACGTTATGAAAAATTCAAGTTTGGAATGCTACTAGGGTCCTATGTCAAGTTATGAAGATCAAATTTCAATGATAATTAGGAGTTTGACTTGAAGGAAGACTCTTGGATGGAAAAACACACTTTTTGGAGCATTAACCCGAGGGAATAAATTTTGGGCAGAACTCGGGCGCCTAGGCGCCGGGGCCGAGCTCGTTTTTCGGCTCGAATGTATGTTTTTCGCATTTTTCTTCTCCTACTTCGTTTTGGACTCAGTTTTTGACATCCTACTTCATTAACAACTCTACCAAGAGGTCTTGAACGTTATCTACATGTTTTCTATAAATACTAGGCTCTTCTATACAATTTATAGTATGAAATTTGTGATTACTAGATTATAGGATCATTGTAATATTTTTCTCTCTTCTCCATTATTGTTGATGCAATAAAATCTCCTAATTTCTCCATCATATTCTTGTCTTCTTTTATTTACAAGTAATATCAATCCTAACAAGTGGTATCATGGCAATTCTGGTATTGGCTTGTTTTGTAACAATGATACTAGTTGATAGATTCTGGAGTTACCAAGCATATTTGTTGTATTAGGGGTACATTTTCTTCATTCGCTCCTGTAAGCGATAAAGAATGTCTATTCATGGGGAACATTTCTTTATCTAAGGTTGAAGGAGAAGGAACTGTGATGTTTATATTTTCTTCGGGAAATATCTTTAGTTTGAAGGATGTTCTTTATGTATTGAAAATTAGGAAAAATCTAGTATATGATTATATCTTAGTCAAGAAGGGGTTTAAGATTGTAATGGAGAGTGATAAAGTTGTACTATCAAAATGTGATTCTTTTGTTGGGTGTGCTCGCGACAACCTCTCCTACCACCAAAGAAGGCCACTTGCTTCTAACTATTTGTTCAATTGCACAAGAGATTTATGCATGGACGTAAGTGTAATCGATTTGTGGGCCATGTGACCACGTCACCGATTAAAAACCTAGGTTAATGGGCTTTAACAAAATTGAGTTGTCTGATTTCTCAACGATATTGCCTGGCCATATTTAGATTTCACTATAAATATACTCTTTCATTCAAATTGCCAGGAGGTATGTCTTTAACCCCCCAGGGATCCAGAGGGCATCGATAGAATTAGATCCCTATCTAAGGGTAAAAATCTATTGCCATTGAGCTCAACATCCCGACTACCATCGGGTCCATGAGATTTTCCACATTGAGAAGGTGATCACCTGTGTAAGGTATAACCAGAAGAAAAGAATGAGGGCATCAAAGCCCAGAGAGCTGAAGATTGTGATATTCCTGTCATTTCCCAGTGCCATAGAGCCCGTTTTGGAGCAATCCCCCTACCCCCCCCATATGATACTTCACTGGAGATCACATTCTGCGTGCATTACGGGGATAGTACCTTTTCTCTATAAATTGTAACGAAAGGGAATTTGGATTGGTTTTATGCACCAACTCTGTTTTGCTATTAAGGTTTGATTAAAAGCAATCAAATCTATGAAGTGATTTTGCAAGTGTATGCATCACAACAAGTAAAAAGTAAATGATAAGTCCGAATATTATTCGACATAGGCTAAGTATTTACTTTCAATTTTAATTGTAATTTAGCTTCAATCGAAGACAATTTTGTAACCAACCAACACTTCACAAGTTTTTAATCTAACTAAATTAATCTAATCTATCTAAGCTTAATGAGTTTGTGGAGAACTTTTGGATTATGCAATTAGAAATTTCTATTTCACTTAAAATATTTAATATTCACTCAATCCATCACCATCTAGTCACTTTTTCATACATATTAACAATTGAATTAACTAATTTTAGTTAATAGTATCTCTTGAGCAAAACTAACATTATTCACATACTCAAATTTACTATATTTCTATGTAAACCACAAATATATAAAAGCATTTGATTGTAATAATTCAATCATGATTGCATACGTTATTTTCTCGATATCTTTTCAAAATCTTATTCACTTGTTGTGGGAACTAGACAATTAAATCTCAAAAATGCTATTTGTACCAAGTTCCTTGACAAAAGTGGTTGACAAATTGACGTGTAGGGTGGAGATCAAATGGCAATGGACGGTTGTGATTTTAAATTTACAGCAAACTGAGGGCGCCAAAATGGAGTATATTTGTGGGAAAAAAATGAATGTCTGCAAAAATCCACAAACCATTTTCTCTCTCCTCATATTCCTTAAATCAATTCCTCGTCCAAACCCATTTCTTCCCAATTTGAAATCACACAAAATCAAGATTTGAACAATGCATAACCCATTGTGCGGTTGATGACACAATGCAAAGGTAGAAATTAGGTGGCATATTCTTCATCTTCTCCATATACAGAGACAGAAATTGGACGGCAAGGTTAGGCAGAAATTTACAACGAAGTCGCATGTTTCTTCCATCTTCTCCACTCCAACCATATTTTCCATCTCCGGAACCGGTTCATTACAAACGACAGTATGAATGTATATATTTTTTAGGTTTTTCTCCACTCCAGCCATATAGTAAATGTGCTATAACTTGTTTAGGTTGAAAGTTTGAACTTAAGTTTGGGTTGATTTAATTTGGTAACCTAAGCTATGTAGCAATGAGATGCTACTGATTGGGAAGTAGAGGAAGAGGCATCCCATAAAAGATGTACAATAAAAAAACGCTCCCAAAAAGGAAATCAATATAAACACAAATTTGGTATTTTTGTGTTATGTGTGAAGAAAGTCGATGGAAAAAGGGAAATTTTTCAGCATGAGAAGTGGAGCAATCTCCGGTACGATAAGTTTGATGAAGAAGTTGTGTAATTATATAAATAGGAGAACTTAAAGAAACCATAAAATAGGAAATTGAGTTGTGAATTTGGTTTTTGGTCTCATTATGTAATTCTCTATCATAAAATTATTCGAGTATAAATTAACCTTAAACACAAAATTATTTTTGAAAAGAAAAGCATAGGCCCTTTCAACTGTATAATATAGTCATACTAAGGGGCAGATTGGGGGCTTCCCAGCCCATTTCAATTTTCCAAGGTTAAAAACTTAGTAATAATAACTTATAGAACATGTATTTAAATTTTAATGGTTTGACTTGGTGGCATTAGAAGTTGACCCAACACATATTAATAGAACTGAGCTAGATTTTGAATGAAGGTTGGACATTTCGAACACCTAAATAATGGATGAGTGTTTATGTTTTGCACGATCAGCCAAATATGGAAGATGCTTTGTCCGTCGATTGCGAAAATGAGAATGTAGAGGACAATGTGAATGTCGTGGAAGATGAAATAATAGGAGGAGATGGAATAACTGTGTCTGAAGTTGGTATGCAGTTCAAGATTCAAGGATGAAAAAGAAGTGTATGATTTTTATGAAAGATATGCTTATGCCGCAAGTTTTCTAGTTAGGAAGAGGAGTTTCGACGAGGGGTGATAATGGTGTTTTAAGATTTGTCACATTGACGTGTGGTGGGGAGGGACGAAGAATTGGTACTACAAGTACTTCTTTGAAGCCACAACCAACAATTTAGACGGATTGTAAAGCTAGGATCTCCGCATCTTTAGATATCCATGATTACTGAAAAATTAACAGGGTCCACCTTGACCACAATCATAAGTCGAGTCCTACTAAGTCCATGTTGTATCGATGCAACCGAGATTTTTTTTTGGAATGCAATCCCGCTGCTTCGGATTTTACTTTAGTATTGACTTGGATGATGATTCGCTCCTGAAAAATGTTTTCTGGGCTGATAATCGGTGCATGCAAGCATATAAGGAGTTCGGGGACGTTGTGATATTCGATACAAACCCACCTTACTAATAAGTATCATATGCCCTTCGCCCCTTTTTTTTTGCGTGAATTATCACGGACAATCAACGTTGCTTGGTTGTGGTTTGTTATCGAATGAGAACACAGATACATTTGAGCGATTGTTCAAGACATGGTTGAAGTGCATGTATGGTCAAGCTCCACGGGGAATAATTACCGATCATGACAGAGTGATGCAAAATGCAATTGAGATATTTTTTCCAAATACGAAACACAGATGATGTCTGTGACACATTAAAAAAATTGCCAAAGAAGTTTGAATATCATGTAGATAAGGTTTCGATCTTTTCGGCTATACATGTATTGGTTTATAATTTACAATTTGTCGAAGAATTTGAGGAAGGTTGGAAAGTGACAATCGATACGTATGACTTATGTGATAACGCTTGGTTGTTCGGATTGTACGAAAATAGAGGTCGTTGGGTTCCATGTTTGTTGAAAACAACTTTCTAGGCTAGTGTGTCAACAACGCAAAGAAGTGAAAGTATGAACGCCTTCTTCGATGGTTATGTTCATTCAAAGACATCGTTGAAGCAATTTGTCAAACAGTACGAGCAAGCACTGCGGAATAAGATAGAAAAGGAATTTCAGGCCGATTTAAAGTCTTTCTCTCAAATGCTAACGTGTACGACCACGTATGAAATGGAAAAGCAATATTAGGAATTGAACACCATTTCAAAGTTTAGGTCGTGTTTACAGGGAGGGTTTACTATGACCTCATGTCTACTTTAGAAGGACAACTAGGGATGACGTATGGCGTACGTGAGGACATCGTTTGTGTCGAGCGACAATGGAGAAATTTTTTTCATGTGTCATTTAATAGAGAGAACTATGAAATCATCTTCAGTTGTCACTTGTTCAGTTTTTGGGGTATAATATGTAGGCATGCAATCGCAATGTTGTAAGTAATGAGGTAACTGTGATGCTGATCGATATATACTCCACAGATGGAGGATGGATGTTAGAAGAGCACACACGCGGGTCGTCTGAATTATGCCGGTATGGTTAGTACTCCTGGACAATTAAGATATGACGAGATGTGTCAAGCATTTGCCACAGTGGCAGACCTTGCAACAGATGACGAAGTGAGGTATCGTGTTATCATGGATTGGATACAACTTCAACATAAAGAGCTTAGGTTGATGAAGTCGAGTTCTGGTAGTAATACCAATTTGCAGTGTGTTGCATTTCAAAATCAATGCAACGGGACTATGAGGGACCCGATATTGTTGAAGAAAAAGGGAGTCCCAAAGACAAAACGAAGAAAATGCCCATTGGAGGCTAGCACTAAGAAATCAAAGGTATATTCGTATAAATCAACGTTTTTTCACTTCATTTTATATAGTAATACCAATTTTGTTCTGGTGTACATGCAGGTGCGATCAAATAACATAATAGGAAAGGTTCCGCCACCTCCTCAACAACAATATTCAATGCCAATGCCAATGCTAACGCCAATGCCTTTGCAAATGCCAATGCCAATGCCTTACTCGTTTTCGCAACTCCTACTAGTTAGTATATTAATTTCATTGTTTTTTTCTGCACTTTTTTGTATAGTTAATGCCAACAACATGTAGGGTGACGGCATGAGCCGTGTGTTCACACAACAAGAATTGTCGTCTACGTTCATCCCTACTACGATGACAAATGTGGATCCGAATTCTCAAGGTACGTATATATTTTAATCACAACACTTAAAATTGACAACTAATCAACTCTTATTAATTTCAATTCACACGTCAGGTAATGAGAACCTATACAATGATCTACATTTACCACATCATGGTGGCTCCATTTAAATTGAGGCAAACAACTAAGCAAATTGTCATCTGATGGAGTAAAATACAGCTTCTTCACGAGATTTGTTGTATGAAATTTTCAACTTTAGCTGAACAAAGGGTTCGAAATGTATGTTTCGTGATTTACTTGCTTTCATTATAAGTTATGAAATGTATATTATGGTACCAAATATTAGTCTTTTTTGGATGCTATAAATCCCAAGTGAACGCTAATGTAATAAATGTTTATTGCAAGCATAGATTATTTTTGTTTTGGATGATTCGTAGTTTGTATGATGCTTTCTATAATAAATGTTTAGTGCAATAATGAAAAACAGTAATGCTGTACTGTTTTGAAGATTGCTCTCCAAGTTTAAAATCTGAAAACATAACTACCCAATCATTCACCAAACTACTCATATCATAATTTCAGAACGTCCAAGGTACATGAAATAACAAATTTTACTTCAACCAAAATGTACAAATTGAATGCACTAAACTAATCGGCCAAATTCAAATTTACAACATGCCTCTAGTTAACACAACATGAATAGTTCACCTTAAACAACTAATAAAGCCATGCATATCCCCTTCAGTTTTCCTTCAGTAGGTAATTTTTCTCGACGGACCGTCACATTCACAGTCACAGAAATCAAGAGCTCTTTTTCATTATTTAGCCGAACTTGAGATTGGAACATTCACGACATTTCTTCAACTTCTTCATTCACCGCTAGTTTAGCCCTAGTAACGCTAGATTCACCGATTGCTTCTCCATCTTTGCACCAATCCTAAAACCCATACCTCACGCTGCAACATTTGAAGAATATGCCTTTGTTCACAGTGTCCCTTTCAACCTCGAAAAACTTCTAAAATCCATGCACACAAAGTGGACATCGATATTTTATCGGACAATTACCGAAGAAGTGTCCAACACTCTCGTAACCGTGGCGAACTCCGGAGTTCTTTCTCGGCATTTTGTGTTCCTGAATCAAACCATTTTACATACTCATAAGTCTAGAAAATGTTAAATTGAAAAAAATGAAAAATTCAACATCTCTATGAAATGTTCAAGAACAAAGCAAATGAAAACTTCAGCATCTCTGTCACCATTCAATTCACAGAAATTAAAAAACAAAATTAGCTCAGGCATCAATTTCCTCAGATCAATCAACTCAGGCATCAATTTCCTCATAACAGAGAGTAATTTTTTTTTTTGAAATTCAATCACACGGTCATTTGTGTATTGAAATCAGAAATCTCACATTACTAACAGCAAATAACCAATCTAGGCAATCGGCTAAGCCATCAATCCACGAAGCACAATAATTAAAAAGCAAAATTTTAAATTTAATCATGACTTGAACCTCACAAAAAAAAATCACATAAATGTCATTGCTGGAAAACCAAAAAAGAACTCAGACCAAAGAAGTTAGCAGTAATAGAACGATTCAAAGATGAGATTTGTCAATCGATTTTTTTGGTGGTATTTGACCCTCTCTGACGTGGCGTGGGCTTTCAAAACGGTGTGGAGCGAGGCCAAACCACATTCCTGGAGTTGACTGCCTGTCGGAGATGGGGATGATGTCGGAGGTGCGGATACTGTCGGACCTGAGTGGCTGCCGGAGGTTTGTGATTTGGGGGAAAGGGTTTAGTTTCAATTGATTTGGGGGAAATGAGGAGAGAGGGAACATGGAAATGGGGGAAAGAGAAAATGATGTTGGGTTTTCAAATTTTTAACTTTTTTTTTTTTTTTTAATTGATGCCAGGTCACTTTGTCAACCAGTTTTGTCAATTGGCTTTGTACATATAGTGTGGTTGAATAAGTCTAGTCTCGATTTCAATATTGTCCTTAAATCAAGGAATTATTGATCAAGTAATTGAAAGTCAATTAAACACATATTAAGCAATTAATATTTGATCAAAGTTGGACGAAATCATTTGAAAAAAAAAATAAAAAATTAACCTAAGCTACATGTTCTTCCTAACAACAATGAATTTAACCAATCATAATAATGGTTAAATAATAAAACATTAAAAACATTACCAAGTTTAATATAAAGAATATAGAAAAGCATCCTAAAAATTGCCGTTCTTTTGCACCTAATTCCCAATGATGGATCATCGATTTTTCCCTTCAAAGCCAACCAATTGTATTCTTCGACCTCTCAAATCTTAAATTTAGTTACAGATTTTGATAACTTAGTTTGTTTTTGTGTAGTTTTGACTAAAGATTCTATCTCTAGCATCCTCTAATATTTGAATGAAAGATTTCATAATTTTAGTCAAATTAAAATATTCTCAATTTCTGAAAATGGTAATTTCATTGTGCAATTTGGTCCACATTTTCTCTTTTTGCTCAGATTGAATCCTTAGATATTGTAATTGAGGCTTTTCAACTTTCAAATACGACTTCTTAGTCCCCAAATTTCAGGATATGTCAAGCTTTAATCTTTTAAATTAATTATAGTTCATTTTCATCCATTCTTGTCCAATATCAAGCTTTTTTTTTTTGGCCTAAAATAAGTATCTCGTTCATAAAATTACTTCTACATTTTGATAATTAATATAATATAATATTTACACTTACTAAACACACTTTTTTTTTACACAGTATCTAGAGAGCCAATGCAACTTATCCGTTGGCGAACCTACATGGGTCATGTGGGGTCAAGTGACCCCACAAAAAAAATTGATTTCTATTTTTTTGTTTTTTACAAAAATTCTGTATTTGTGTGCAATTTTATTTGGTACCCTGTTGCTATACAACATTGTCTTTTTCATCCTTAACTTGTTGTAGAACTAGGATTCTGGACTAAAATCGAGAGGGGTTGAACATCCTAAAGTGCCACAGCTCAAAATGTAAAATGGAAAGCAGAATTATAGCACTTACGCGGTGTATAGAGTCCGCTGTATTTCATAAATTGATTCCTGAATTTATCGAACAGAATGATTGCATATAGAAGATTGATTTTTAGGAAGCGTTGCATGAAGTTATCAAAGATGCCAATTGCAAAAGATTTGAACCCTTATTGTCCTACGAATCCATCATCACTTTGAATTTTGCATTCTGTCCCGATTAAAATTAGATTTTTAATAGATTTTGATCAAAGTTGATAAATGCGTGAATCAAAAGTTGTGGGTCCCATGATATTTGTTGTTAAAATTAATTATTGATTTTCATCTAGATTAAAATTACTTACCTTCTCTTTCACACTTCAGTGAATCCTAATGTTGGTTTTTTGTTTTTGTTTTTTTCTTTGTTTTTTAACTAGGTTTTAATTTTAAACACCAACTATATTAAGATTTTCTGATTTGGCTTATAATATTATTACAAGAAGAAAATACTTGCAGTTCATAAAGAACTTAGTCTGACAACTCGTTCTATTAAAATCATAGTAAACTTGTGCTTTTATCAGCTTTGGTATAGCAAACCAAGCGATACTGTTAAGATTTGGGGGTCCATCTTCAAAGGTCAACCTTATTAAGAGGAGTATCCCAAAATCTTTATTAATTGGTCTGTGTCAACATCATTTATTGATGTGTGATATATATCCCTTAACCTTTTAATATGGAACTCCATATCTTAACATGGTATCAGAGCCCATTAAGCTCCAACGAACAATTCGATTCAATTAAAACTCAAATATATTGAGCACGCGAATTTCAAAATTGGTAGTAGCCCAAAATCTTTATTAATTGGTTTGTGTCAACATCATTTCTCGATGTGGGATTTATCCCTTAACAGATGCAAAACATAATTAAGAACTTCTATCAACTTAGGAATTTATTAGCTTTGGTATGGCTATGAATTTATTTCTATTTTTTTCCCCAAAATTTTATTGGAAAGAAATGAGGATAGAATAAGAGCATACCTTTTATAGAAGGGTTATACAAAATGTTACGTTGTTTTTTTAAAAAAAATGTATTTTAATTTTATCCCACAATACAAAAGTTTGGGTCCGCCCCTTCACTTATCCTTTACATTATTTTTTTCCCTCCAGAAAGAAAGTGTTAGTCTTCTAAGATCATGGCGAATTTCAATCGGAATTTGGAACATGGGCATAGTATATGTAGGGATAGATTGTGCCACTGCTTTGATGAGGATTTCTTTTCTAAAACATCTTCCTGCACTATGATTGAGAGCTTCTTCCACATTCTCTCTTTAACTCCCTCTGACATGTTGACAGGAAAATTTTGACAAGGTATATTCTTTATCCAAGTAATTATTCAAGAGGAAAGTTATATAAATTCTCAACTATATCAACTAATGTTTTATTATAATTAAAATCGATGATAATACAAACAATAGTAACCTAGATATTGTAAAGACATCTTTGATAATTGTTAATAATTCTTTTGTTTATGGCATCAATTATTTTCTCGAACAATATAGTAATAATAACGAATCTATATGTTTGTCATTGAAAATAACATTTGATGACTATTTTTCGTCGTTAAAAATTCCTAGCTCATTGTTAATTTTCTTGAAGTTGTTGTAAAAACTACAATAAAAAGTGATCATATAAATATCTTCAATTTAACATGAGATCTTTGTGCACGAATACAAACCTAAATACACTATCTTTTTCATTGTTATTGTTGATGATAAAAATCAGATCAAACGATTTTATTGATGAAATATTACAATTGAAGATCAAATATAAATACAGTCAACAAATACCCTCATCTAACTATGAGTTTCACCTCCCAAATTCACTAGTGTAGATACTTCAACTAGAATAAGAAGAATAATAGCTATTTGAGAGGGAGATATTTGAATTGAATAATTCCACCTTCAAATGAAGGAGTATTTATAGATTTCTCTTCAAAGGTTGGGATAAATTGGTTATTTGGAGAGGGTGACAGGTGACGACTCCCTAATGGCTGCCTTATAACTAATTTAGTTATAGAACCACGCTTTATTCACTTTGCTCACGTGCCCCTTATTGACAGCTTGTAGCCAACCTGTATATGGAGAATGGCTCGCAACATTTAAACGAGCTATTACTCTCTTCGCTTCGCCTGTAATAAACTTAGTTCCTGGATTGGCCCTTCGAGGTCTAACAAATAGTTCCCCGAGTCCATTTCATTATTTATATTGTAACTAGAATTTTTTTAACTATGTGTCTTCATTGGCGAAGCTATTAAAGGGCTCTTGGCTTTGCTTTGTTCATTCATGTTACGAGGAGACATGGAGATCGTTGTTAGCTATCACCATTTTNATTTTTTTAACTATGTGTCTTCATTGGCGAAGCTATTAAAGGGCTCTTGGCTTTGCTTTGTTCATTCATGTTACGAGGAGACATGGAGATCGTTGTTAGCTATCACCATTTTGTTCCCACAGGTGGGCCTCATCCGCACTTTTTCAAGTTAATGGCCCACGATCCTTTGGACGCACAAAGTTTATGCATGACTGACCTAGGGATTTGCACAGTCGCTTGTTTACTCTCAACGGTTACAATTATTGTTGATAGCTTTTAACGGCTAGTACCTCCTGTCGAAGCTATAAATATGTCCCAACTCTGGTTGGTTTTCTTCATTTTGCTTTTCGCTTTTCTCAAGTAAAATCTCCTTTTTTGTTCGACATTTTTCCTATGATGTCTTCCCAAACTAATTCTCAGAATGCGTCCGGCAATTCAAATCCTGGATGTGATACTACTGCACCTCTTCCTCTTCTATGGAAATTTTATCATTTGATTCTCTTCCTTACAAAGCCGTAACCCATTTTGGTGTATGCATTATATTAGCACTTTTTGGTCAAACAAGAAGCTTTTGCCATGAGGTTGAGAGATATAATGCGGAAGACAACATTCCTAATATGCTGGTTGATCTTAAAGTAGGGAATGTTTTTTAGGTTCCTTGAGTCAAGAAGCTTTTGCCATGAGGTTGGGAGAAAAAATGTGGAAGGCAACATTCCTAATATGCTAGTTGATCTTAATGTAGGGAATGTTTTTTAGGCTTCTCGGGTCTTCATCAATTTCTCATAATAAGACTTTCTGCCATTAGGATTCGTTTCCACATTTCTAGTTATATCGAGCTTTTATGTCCTGGGCCATTTCAAACGGTGAATCGTCCGCTCTTAGGATGCATAGCTATTAACAAACATTCATTGGATATGGGATTCAGAGTGCCCTTTCATCTCTTTTTAGGAAATTATTTCCTTACTAAATATGGCCCCTCATCAATTTGCTCCCAACGGGTGGGCCCAATTATCTAGATCCTTTCTGTTATGGGTTTTGTAGGCTTACTAGGGAAGATTTCCTTGAAAATCTTTCGATAGCCGTATCGTCTCATGCTATTGGGGAGTGTCGTGAATCCTCAAAAGGGGTTTTATTATTTTTTTCCTTCACTTTTCTATATCATGTCATGCGCTAGTTGAAAACCTAAGATTGTCTAACCAAGAGGGGGTAAATTGGTTTTTAAATATTTTTGGATAATAATATAGGATTTAAAAAACTAATTTTCACGCAAATGATAATAGAACAATTTGAATGCACATAGACACGTAGGTAAAGGAAATAAGTTTGCACAATGTAATAGCGTTAAGTAAAAGAGTTAGAGAATG
>CAIGRO010198306.1:0-11864 GCA_903798355.1 Fraxinus baroniana
TCTCGACATTAAAGGTAGAACTCGATAATGGGACATTTCCATATTTCTTTGTGGACTTCCTTAGCAAGAATAGTATCACAAATATCATTGAATTTCAATTTTTCATTGCCTATAGAGTTACCGACCTTAGCTCTCATACGCCCTAATAGATTAAGGTACATTCCTCGTCATCAAATTTAATATCGATTGAGATGAACTTATTGATAATTGTATTCAATTTATTGAAATGTTGTATTGCCGGAGCACCTTCAACATCTTTAAATTAAATAAATTTTTATTAGACGTACCTTGTTTCAAGTAGATGGCTTCACATACATATTGGATAGTATTTTCATCAAATTCGTCGTGGTTTTGTTCGTCGTCATGTTGTGACCAACGTTTTTCGATGGTGTTAATCAATAATAGATATAAATGATACTATATGGATACTATATATAGAGTTTTATACATAGTAAGCAATTAAGACTTGATAGCTTGTGGTTGAAGTACCTTCTATTAATGGGGCACCTATATGCAATCAATATTGCAAAAAATGATTTATACTTTCGTAACGTTCCTTTCTTCCCTAGTTCAAAAATGATTGAGGCATTGTTTTACAATAAAGTGTTAATTCAAGGATGGATCAAACTTCTGTGGATTAGGAAAAAAAGGTGGGTGCATTTCATATCAATCATTTGGTTGTTAATATTACAATATTATGAAAATGTTCGCGTTTCGTGGAACCCAGTGTGAAAGTTATGAGTTTGACCCCAACTAACACCTAGAGGAGGGTGGATAGGTGTTTGCATGTGGAATTTAACTTTGTTAATTAATAACAGCAGCAAATTTAAATTATTAATGTTATCTAGATGAATTCACAAGCAATACTATGTTGAATTACCGCAATTGATATATCGCATGAAAGTAAACAACACCACAAAATTGTTGACGGAGAAAACCCCTCACGGGTTAAAAACTCCAAAATTGTTGGCAGTCGCATCACCATCCCGCCATATTACAATCAACCCGAACTAACCTACAAATTTTGTAAGTGTAAGTATTTAAAAATACACAATAAGATACATACATTTTCCATACACTATTATATCACAATAAGATAAACATTTCATACCATTCTTCTCTTATGGAGTATATTGATGACCAATCGACACAACTGTCTTAGGTCATCTTAAATTCTCAAAAGATCTCTTAATAAAGAACCTAGAGGTCCACTAACAATTTATGCATAAATTACTGAATATAAAAGCATAAAGAAATGAACCACTTGCACAAAAGTATTATACCTTGATTGATCAAACGAGTTTTTGATAAAAAAAAAAATATACTTACAATTTACAACTGTTTTATATGAAAGCTGCCGTGTAAAAATTTATGGTGGTCAATTGTGGGACAATTGCACACTATTTATAGTAAAAAAATAGTGATTGAGTCATGGTACAATTGTGATAGAAAACCGTGTCTATCAAATTGGATAAGAATTGAATTTTTAATAAACCAATCATAATATGACACATATACTTGAAACTCCTTGCTTTCTTTCCTTCCGTGTCCACTAGGTGTGGTGCATACCTAGAGAGTTGTTCAAATTTTCTCTCATATTCCTCAAGCTTGATCTTCCTTGTCTAAGTTGAAGAAATTCTGCCTCTTTTTGTTCTCTCTGGGCATGTAGGAAATATTTTTCCACCACTTTTCTTTGGATTTTGTCCAAGTCAGGGCTTGTTGTTGTGTTTTGGTTCTAGTGCATGAAGCTGACTAACACCAGTGGCTTGGTGTATCAACCAACATGAATTTTGCACACAATACTTTTTGAGCATCCGCACATGAAAGATGTTTGAAGATCCGCTCCATTCCTCTTATCCATTCTTCAGTTACTAGCGGGTGTTCCGTCAAAGGTTAGGGGTTTGTAACGGTGGAACTGTTCAACGATGGAGCTAGTGTTATTAGTATTTGTATTCCGGAGACTAGCCTGTGCTTGGTGTCTACCCAGATCTTGTACAACTTTCAACAAATCCTTGATAACCATAGCTTGGTTTTGCTGTTGTCTCGACATTTTCTTAACATGAATAAAAATTTGTTTTTAGAATTATTGGATAACAAAACAAAAAAAATAAAATAAAATGTATAATCTCAATAATATAAATCTTCACTTGAAAAATTAAACTAGGTTTTCGAACGTAACATTTTGTTTTCTAAAAGAAATTCATAAACAACGAAACTATCATCTATTCCTAATTTCTATGGAAATCTTTTATGGTGGAGTCTCATAATCCAAAGTAATGCATGACTCGTTTTCAGAATCCATAACCAAATCGATGAAGTTCTGTGGCTCGAATTCTTGCTCAGGGTCCTCCTTCGGCTCTAGTTCGGGTCTCTCCTTTGGTTTTGATTTAGGCTCCTTATCTGGTTTTAATTCAGGTTCTGGCTCAGGGTCAGGTACATGCTTAGGCACTGGATCTAGCTGTCTGTGGTTCCATAAGATTATGATATCCTCTAAAATCAATCTTGTCCTAGTTTTCAAGTAGATAAAGCTCATAATCTATGTCTCTCGAGAAGTAAGCCACGTCTTTCCATTCAGGCCGCATAGTGCTTATAGGATGATGTATCGAGAGGATTGTCCCCTCATTATATCCGAATGATCTTTCTTGCTTCCACTTTAAAAGGAAATCTTTGACATGTTCAACAAAGGTTCCCTCCCATCTCATTTCATAATTCATGTAGTTCTCGATAGCAATTTGAGCAGGTTGCAAGTATGTTGTGCTATTCCCAGTCATCCTAGCTATTTTCCCAATTCCTAATCATGTGACAAGTATAACTTCAATGATGTTAAATTTTTGGAGTGGCAGTTTATTTTATTGCATAAACAATATTTCAAAAAAATAAAATAAGAATCAACTAACAAGTCATCCAAGGTAAGCATACTTATACATTTCATATTAAGAGGCAAGATACTAAAAAAAAATATTTCATTTCACACCCGGGAACAATTGAAGAGTGGTCGAATAGTGAGCTCCACGTGCCAATGATTCTTTATAGCATTGTATGTTTAAGACTTTACATTATCTTTAAACTCATAATTTTTTTGAAATACCCCCCCCCCCCTCTTTTTTTCCTTGAAATAGAAATTTCTAGAAAATAGAATATTCTTAAATTTGGAAAGGTTTGAATTATTGTTTTTCGTTTCATTAATTTGAATAATGCGCAACCAAAGGTTTCCAGTGGACCGCTTAAGTCCCAATCTATTTTTAGAAAGTTTAGGTCTTTTTGATAAAGTCTTTTAATCTTACGAATACGCAAATCAAGAAACTCAAAGAATAAATGGAACTCGAGACCTCTTAAAATATGAATTTTCTAATTCGTATATTTTAAAATACCACCCGAAGGCTAGAACTAAACATACAAATATATACAATCAAAATTTGAAGCTACGTTTAAAAACTATTAGTTAAATACTTAAACTAATTATTAATATCATTTATTTAATAAAAGAAAAGAAAGAGAAATTTGCATTTTTTTGAAAACAGCGCGGTCACTTTTCATGTGAACATTGCATGTATTGTTCGTCAGTGTTCATATGAACAGTGCCGAGCACCGTTCAAGTAAATAGTGCACGTAAATAGTAACAACCTTTTTTTTTAATTATTACTACAAAGTCTATAGGAATGAAAAACATTTACTCTGATATCAAACTGTAACACCCCAAAGTTTCACAAACAATAGAGTGTTACCAAAAATTCAATTTTCGGAAAACGATAAAATCATATTCTTTAAATAAAAAAAATAACTGGAATATCCATAATTCCAAACATGAAAACATAATCACAAATTAAATAAATGTCTTTGAACAAATAAAGCTGACTAATGATTTAAGGGCAAAAATAAACTTAATATTTTATCTCTTCGATTCCACTTGACAGTCGCATCACAATCCCGCCACTGTTCCAATCGACCCGAACTAACCTATAAGATTTTGTAAGAGTGAGTATTTAAAAATACCCAATAAGATATGTGTAATTTTCATACACAATTATATCACAATAAGATAAACATTTTATACCACCATTCTCTTATGGAGTATATAAGTGACCAAACGACACACCCATATGAGGTCATGTTAAATTCCCGAAGGATCTCTTATCTCTTAATAAATAATCGGAGGTCCACTGGCAATTCATGCATAAATTACTGAATATAAAAGCATAAATAAACTAATCACTTGAACAAAATATATTACATTGATTGATCAAATGAGCTTTTGATAAAAAAAAAAATAAAAATACTTGCAATTTACAGCCGCTTTATATGAAAGCTGCTGTGTAAAATTCTTTGGTGGTGAATTGTGAGACAATTGCACACTATTTATAGTAAAAAAATAGTGATTGAGTCATGGTACAATTGGGATGGAAAATGGTGTCTATCAAATTGGATAAGAATTAGATTTTTAGTAAATCAATCATAATATGACACGTGTACTTATATATATATATATATTCTTGGTCAATGACTACCATTATAATGGTGGCTATCTACTTAATCAAACTCTTTCCTTTGTTTTAATAGTAATGTGTCCTTTTCCTAGAAAAAAAGCTGATGGGATTCCTAGAATTCTACTTTCTTTAGGACTATGACTATGTTAAAACTTTTGCATGTATATATATTTTCTTTTATTGGCTCTAACTTATCTCAAACTTATCCAAATTAACTTTCATCGAGTCTAAAATACATGATTTAATATGGTCTATCTAACAAGTCTAATATTGATATACTAAATCTCCCTCTATCAATATCTAATTATTTGGTCAAAATAAAATTTATTTTATTGCTTATTTCACTTAAGTCCCTCAACACAAAAATGTAGCACATAAAACCAAAAGTTTTTATTCTACAAATTTTCGGGCGTCACACTAGATGTCTATATGGTAGTCCTCATTCTCTTAGGCGGCATCTGTGACAAGTTTGCAATACAAACACATCAATAGATGCAACTAAAGATCTTATATACCGCGATGAACAACTAATTAATGATATGCACAAACGCACAAGAAATGAGGCAAATAGGTCATATACACGCTAAATGGTACAAAAGTAGCCTATATACACCAAAATCTAGACAAACATGTCATGAGCATGCAAATTGACGCAAAACTACCTACTGCTCAAAAAAATGAAGCAAAACTATCCAAAGCACGTAAAATGATGCAAAATGACTTTAGATAACTAGAGGACATAGGCAACTAAGTGAAGTGAGACATGGAAGAAGGTGTCATGGTGCTTTGACGCAGGGGTGTCGCGATGCCTTGATGTCGTGATGTGGTGTGAATGGATGGCAATTGTGTGTGATATTGTGTCAACATTAAATTCAAGGCAAACTTCACCAAAAGTGCAATTTAAGGACCAAAATGTGTTCAATTGTGTTATAGTGCAATGATCATGAAATATGATGCCCATAATTGATGAAGAATTTCGATGTGTCATTTTATCGAACACGTGGCGTGTAGTGACAACTTCTTAATGCACACTAAGCTTCCAACCAATAAAATTCATCACATTCAACACACTATCAAGCCAAAATCTAACCATTTCCCATCCTCCATCAAAATTAAATTAATTGAAAAAAAATGAACCCTAATAGGGAGTTTAAGCTTCAAACTCGCAAATTTTGGAGAAAAATGATGCAATTAGGCATGGAAACTCATTAACATTACCTTAACATGAAGTGTATATGGATTAATTGATGCAAGAATCAAAAGGCCCCAAATAAACCGACAAAGCATAAGTTAGGGATTTCCATATTACTTTCAAAATTCGTGGAAATTTGATGGTAATTTGAGATTTTGCAACAAAGATGTTGATGCAGGACATTAATGAGGGAAGAAAATCAAGTAATGGAAATGGGATCCAAGAAATTGCGAGAAAAATCGCGAGAGAGGAGAGAGAATGATGGAAAATCGAATTTTGGGATGAAACGTTTTAAATCAAAAAATTGGCTTGTCGTTTGAGTGAGGCGAGCGAAAAAGCTTCTAATTCCGGCTCTCGAGCGATGGCTCAACGTGAAGCGGGTGAAAATATATTGACAAAAATAGCACCTTATTTTTGAAATTTCAAAATATATCATTTTTTAAAATAATGGCACGCACTCCAACATATATGTTAACTCAAAAATGCAATTTATCATAGTAAGACATAATCGAATGGAAAAACTTTCCCATATACTTAGATCAAACTTAAATGGAGTAAAAATATAAGTATTTTGTGTAAAAAGTTCCATTAATTCCCTGTGAGCAAGACTCCAAACATTAAATTTGTGAGAAATGACCTATTAAACATCATTGCAACGTGAGTATTTTCCTCGATTAATAAAGTCAAACCCACTAGGACCTATTGAACAATGCAACTCTTATTTTCATATAATTTTTTCGTTTCTCACCCTGAAGTGAAGCATATATAAATTTTTTTTACTATTCACATTTTATGTGTAGAGTCTTTTCCATTATACTACTAAGATGACCCATGTAATAAGCTTTGACCCAATAACTCCAAGTATGTTGACCATAGGGCACCAGATTTTGAAAAATCCCTCATGCCTAATTACCCGAGTCAAATAGGCTTCGAAAAAGAGTATAAGATGAATTATTTTTTTAAAGGAATATGCAAGCTTAGGTCAACTAGTTAACAATCAATTCATGTACAAGGTCACCCCATTAACAGTTGACTGTCATCCAAAATCTAACACACACAATTAAGACTTACTCACAAGATCATAGTGTGTGCTGTGTAGATGGTACATGAAAAAACATATACTCAGTACTCCACATTAAACTAACCAAAGTAATGGAAACTGCGTTACAATTCATCAAATGTACGCATACTCAGTCACAAAAGCATATGCAAGTACACCATACAATATCTATTAACTTAAAAACATATCTCCCTTTTTTTTCTAAATAAATGAATCAGATCAAACATAATGAATATACAGAGACTAAGATGAATGCAGGAATGAATGAACTCTATGAACTGTATATGTATGCACCTAAGTACCTAATCAAAGAGGTAAACAAATACCAATAGCTTTCCTAAAAGATTCGAACCTAAGACCATTTAAGGGCTCATTAAATAGGTCAACTAATTGATTCTCTGTAAAGATGTGTTCCAGAGTTAAGCACAAGTCTGTATAAGCTCTCGATAACAGATGTCTTATATCAATATGTTTGGTCCGAGAATGTTGAATGGGATTTTTGAAAATATTAATGGCACTTGTTTTTATCATAAAACACAGTCGTAGTACCCTGTTCAAATCTATAATCACTCAACATCTGCTTCATTCAAATCAGTTGAGTACAACAACTTTCTGCATCTATTTATTGGCCTCTGTCATGGATTATAAGATAGAATTTTGTTTCTTACTCGTCCAAACTACAAAATTAGTACCGACATAAAAATAGCCACTTGAAGTGCTTTTCTATCATTAACATTACTAGTCCAAACGGTATAGAAATATCTAGGAAGATCCAGATTAGAATCTTTAGAGTACAACCATTATCTATAGTATTATTAACATATCGAATAATACGTCACAACATTCAAATGAGATTCCTTAGGATCAACCTAAAATCTTGCGCAAACTCCAACACTAAATGCTATGTCAGATCTACTTTCAGTAAGATAGGGTAAACTACAAATCATACATCTATATAGTGCCTGATTGACACTTTTACTCGCATGATCATGATCTAACTTAACATTCTGCTCATAGGTATTCTGGTATGTTTCTTACTATCTAGCCCAAATCTCTTGACAAGGTCTTTAGCGTACTTTGATGAGATATAAACAACCCATCATCCGTTTGCTTCACTTTAAAACCAAGAAAGTAACTTAATTATCCAACCATACTCATCTCAAATTCTTAATCCATGCATTCAATAAATTCATAAACAAGTGAGTCAATGAGAACAAAAAATGATATCATCAATGTAAATCTGTGCTCCAGTGATATTTCCTCAATGTGTCTTATGAATAAAGTTCTATCTGCACCACCTCTTGAAAAATCATATTCCATAAGGTATGCAGTTAATCTATCATACCAAGCTCCAAGGGCTTGTGTAAGACTATATAAACCTTTATTCAATTTATAAACATAATGTGGAAACTTAGGATCGATAAATCCTTTATGTTGTTCAACATAAGCCTCTTATTGAAATATTCCATTCAAGAAGATACACTTGATATCCATTTGATATAACTTCAACCTTAAGCTACAAACAACAACGAGAAGAATTCTAATGGATTCAAGATGCGCTACGGGAGCAAAGGTCTCATTAAATCCAACCCCTTCAACCTGAGTGTATCCCTAGGCAACTAACCTAGCCTTATTCTGGGTTATGATACCTTGATCATCGGTCTTATTCTTAAATATCCACTTAGTACCAATAAAATACAATTATCAGGTCTACGTACCAGACACCACACATTATTTCTCACAAATTGGTTTAGATTCTTATGCATTGCATTTATCCAACATTCATCACTAAGGGCTTCTTCAACCTTTTTAAGCTCAATATAGGATACATTACTAGCAAATGTCAAATTATTTAAAACCCTCTTGTGGAGTCTCATCCCTTCTTCTAAATTCCCAATTTTTTGACTTTAGGATGATTAGATTTAACTCTAGATGAAGGTTCATTTGGAGGTTTGGATTTATCACTAGGTGGACGTTCCATGGGTAGTATTGAAGTTTTACTAGGAGATGATTCAATAAGAAAGTTGGAACTATTGATAGGTGATGATTCTTTCTTTGGAGTGTCTAAACCTGATGAGAGTGTAGCGTTTTAGGAATTGATTTTTCTTTAAGCTCAATCACCTTGCTACCGACACTCGAATATATATGACATTAGGCTTTTTACCATTCCAAATTTCATGGGGTGTCTCTTTAATCTTAAGTCTAAGATAAACTCTGTTCACTATGTGACAAGTAGTGTTAATGTCTTCGCCCCAAAAATGAATTACAAAACCCCTACCATGAAGCATGGCCCTAGCCATTTCTTGAAGTACACGATTTTTCCTCTCAACTATTCCATTTTGTTGTGCAGTTATCAATAAAGAGAACTCTTGTTAGATTCCGTCTTCCAAGCAGAAATTTTCAAGGTTAGAGTTTTCAAACTCTTTTCTATGATCACTCTGGATTCTAGTTATGGTGGAATCTTTCTCAATTCGAAGTCTCTTACGTAAGACTTAACTAGATTGAATACTTTAGATTTTTCTCTCAACAATTCAATCCATGTGAACCTAGAGAAGTCATCAACCACAACCAAAATTTAGCGCTTACCACCTAAGCTTTTAGTCATAGATGGTCCCATTAAGTCCATATGGAGTAATTCTAGAGGTTTGTTTGTCAAGATGCTAGAGGTTTGCTTTTGAATTACTCTAAATTGTTTATCTTGTTGGCATGGTTCACAGATAGTGTTTTCAATTTTCTCAGGTTATGTAAACCATTCACAAGTTCCTTCTTAGCCAATTTAGACAAACTTTTCTAGTTTATATGACCAGACCTTTGGTGCCAAAGTTTAGTCATATCAAGCTTATCATTATCACACACATTTGGAATTTGAAAGAATAAAAATTGCCAGAAGTTCTTACTCATTCGAGGATAACATTACTATTTGAATCATAAACGGTACACATTTTTCTATTCATATTGTTCCTTTCATCCTCACAGCTAGAGGACTTACTTTGGTCACTTGAAATGGATTCATCATCAATTAGTGACACTGCCATTGCCTTACCCTTTCCTTCATTTAGGTTCTTCTTATAGCTAGGGCATTCATTCCTATATTGTCTAAAATCCTGACATTCATGACATCTAACTGATTGAGGTTTCTTACTACAACTCCTAGTATTAGTCTTATCACGCTTGTTTTTTCTGAATTTACTTAGGGCACATTTCTTTCTCTCTTGAGATTTTCTCTTATTCATAAGAACTTTTTGGAATTTCATAACAAAATAAGCTATCTCCTCATCCCTAAGGGTCTCAGTATCAATAGAGTTATACTGTTCTTACTTAAGGGTGTTCAAGGCTATGGACTTATTCTTTTTTGGTTGAGATATGGTGAGTTCGTAGGTTTGGAGAGATCCTACAAGTTCCTTTATCTTAACTGTATCTAAGTCCTCGCTCTTTTCAATCGTGGTAATTTTAGGTCTAAATCTCTCAGTTAAGGATCTAAGGACTTTTTGAACAATTTTAGATTCATGGATTTTTTCACCTAGGTTTAAACTTGAGTTCACTATGTCATTTAATTTTTCATAGATCATTGAACGATTCATTGTCTTTTATTCTAATTTCTTTAAATCTAGTGGTCAACATCTCCAGTTTGGAGTTCTTTATAGTCGTGGTTCCCTCATGTGTGGTTTCTAAGATATACCAAACTTCTTTGTGGTCTCACACATTGATATTCTCCTAAATTCTTCGGTGGGCACAGCCATAAATAAGGCATGAAACCCTTTACTATTTCAGTTACACTCAGCTAGTTCATCCTTAGTCCAAAGAGATATGTCCATATGGGTAACTACAACTAAAACAGTAGTAGAGGGGACGGTCCAACTAACACCTAGAGAGGGGTGAATAGGTGTTTGTATGCGAAATTTAACTTTATTAATTAACAACAACAACAAATTTAAATTATTAATTTTACCCAGATGAATTTACATGCAATACTACTCCATGATGAATTACCGAAGTCGATATATTACATGAAAGTAAAAACATCAACAAATTGTTGGTGGAGAAAACCCTTCACAAGATAAAAACTTTGGGCCCAAGCTAGTAGAATCCACTATAAAGACTTACAAACTATTCAGACCGGCTAAACCTTAGTGCTTTCTGACCTCCTGACTAGAATCACCATGGCCCTCCTGGACTTTGTGCTCCTACACCAACTCCCAACCTTCTAGAATCATTTATCTCCTGTGGATCACCTCAATACTCCTGTTCTTCTTCAATCGAAACTTCGGTCACCTTCCTTGATCTTCAGAACTCTCCGATAGATTATGTGGAAGTTGGGTTTTGGTGTTATGATTATATGGATTTGATCTTGTCAATGATTTTGGTTGAATCAAAGGAGATTGAATAATATATAGGATGTAATAAAAGCAATCTCATAGATAAAATAATATACAACCTAGTCTTTTCACGAAGTGGAGCTTGGGTATAGTATTTAGGTTTGGGTTGTATAAGATTGGTAGGATTCTCGAAAAACGTAAATTAGGGTTTCATGGTTAGCACAGTTCCTTGAGCAAGAGTCCAACGATAGGTGCTCTACTTGACCGATAGGCTAGCGAAGATATTTCTGATTTTTAAGCTCGAGCAACAACTTGGCGGCATACTAGCAGAAATCCGGCAACTTTTTCTTCTTGTTCAATAACCGAACACAAGGACTCCCAAATCATCTATACAACCTACCAATTTACTCATTGAATTTTAAAACTCTTTAACAACTATATTTTTGTCTAAAGATTGTCAAAAACTATATTACCTAACACAAAGATAAGGTCCACGCAATATCACCAGCTCCAAAAAAAGAACCACTTAGAATCCAATCACCTAATGCTTAGCAAAAAATAAAAATTGCCAACATCTATAAAGGTTATATCCTCGGTAACACAAAAATAATCAAGCGCATCCAAATGATATTATGCTTCTTATGTAGTGTGACGAGAACATACGAGGGAACTAAAATTGTGAAAAAGTGATAAACTAAAAGAGCCAGTGTTACAAGCCAATTTTAATTAGTCAAAGTCAAAGGTGGAATTGTCAAAATCGAGGTCAAACATGGACTAAATTGGAATAAATCATTTTCTTGGGGTTTATTTTA
>CAIGRO010198326.1:0-14133 GCA_903798355.1 Fraxinus baroniana
AAAATGAATTCCCACAAATCATGGAAAAGAGGCGCGTGTGGGAGGAGGGGGGGATTTTTCCATGGAAAAAAGGCGTAATCAAAGAGGGCCTTAGAGACATAAAAACAATGTATTTCTAACAAGGAATTTTGCTACTTGTACATAAAAAAAAATGTACATAATTAATTACAAATATGACGTGAAGAGAAAATATTGGATAAAAATTTTAATTTTATTTTAAATTGACAAATGGTAAAGTGTTATGTAACATTATACAATCAATTATGTAAATCTCGATGTATATGTAGCCCTTTTAACAAGTTAAAACATAAATATTTGTCTAAAATCTCGATACAATTAAAACTACTACTAAACAGTCTAAACATAAATGTTATAATATAATATTATTAATATAAATTTAAAGTTACGAAAATAATTCAGAGTTTAATCATAACAATTAACAAAGCTTAGTTAAAAACAAATAAAATTAAAAACATCTTGATGGTAGCCCAAACATAAAGTGAATGTTTTTCATCTAAGCCTCATTTTTTGCTCCAAGAATGCATTTTTTTGTTTGAGTTTAGTCATATAATTTAGGGTGTGTTTGAAACCCATTTTTTGAAGATAAAAATTTTTAGAATAGTGATTGATGGAAGAATGTGTGGTGGAAAGGTTATGAAAAGTTTTAGATTTGTGTGTAATATTATTTTATTGAAAGAATGTGTGGTTGGAATGAAGTAAGAAAAAAATGAGAATGAGAATTAAATAGAGAATGTGTGCCAAACATGGGCTTAGTCACAAATTTCATATAATTGGTCACAAATGACAATTTTTATATGTCACAAATTATTTTACAATCACGATTCAAAAATTTTATAGATCACAATTTGTTCATTGGTCACATATAAGAAATATTTATAATTCACGACTTATTTTATGGTCACACAAAACATCAAATTAATTTATCACAAATTATATTTAGACCACAATATATCAAATTATTGGTCATTAATTAATCAATTTTTAAGTCACACAATATTTATTGGTCACAATTTATCTATTTCATTAGTCACATATTGTTTATTGATCACACATCAACCAATTTATTGATCACAATCAACCAAATCACTGTGTTAGCACTACCAACACTTGTGACCACCACAACACTGTTGCAACAGCCCAAACCACCATCGCGAGACCCACTAACACCACCTCGGCAACAAAACAATCGTCTCAAATACCGTACCCAACATAACTACCAACACCACAACCTACCCACCACCACCCAAACACCATACCACCACAACCACCACCACCAGATCCCTCCGCTGCCTAATCCATCACCAGATCCAACATAATCGCCGCTACCCAAACACCAACACCTCCACAACCACCATCTACCAATTGAAAACACAACCCAAAATCCCACACCAAATCACGACGGTACAGATCCCGACAATGACACGCAGTCCACCACTGTCCCACACTAGATCACAGCGGTGCAGATCTCCCGACCACAGCACAAAAATAACCACAACCACCATCGCCGCACGCGCACACACCCAACCATCGCAACACCATCGTACCCACAGCAACACAGCTGCACACACCACCATAGTCGCACACCACTGCCGCACCCATAACGCTCTCTGTTCCCACCTCCTTACCCCCTTACTACACAACTCCACCGCACCACTACAAAAAAAAAAAAAAAAAAATTTAAAAAAAAAAGGAACAACGGATCTGGATTGTAGAAGTATCGCGCTGCTGCTGCGAGAAAGCGACGACTGTGCCTCCAATGCCGCATCTCAACACCGAAGTGACATCTCGTCGAAGAGAGAGAGAGAGAGAGAGAGAGAGAGAGAGAGAGAGAGAGAGAGAGGAGAAGAGAATAGGTAAATGATTAATTTAATTTTGTAATATAATTCTTAATATTAAATTTTTAAAATATAATCTGATTTTTGAATAAACAAACTTTGGCCCTGATTTTTGAAATTAAATCTTAAAACATAGGAATGGGTGTAATTTCCTCATATATTATCTTTACATACAAAAATATATTTTTCTCTTGTCAATTTTAAAGAGACATTGACAAATGAGTTTGCACGTGATTAGGTTAGCTAATGCAACTTTTGTTATAATCATCAACTTAACCAATCAGCTTATCTAATTTACCTAATTAAGCACTTTTTTCGGGTTTGGTTTTCTAGGTCAATTATTCATTTGTTTGGTACAATATATTGTACTACATGATATAAAGAAAAGAAAATATTTTTACTTTATTATCTTATCGAACATATATACGCATCAAATATCTACTCTATTTTCAAAAATACAACTTATGTGCTCATACTCGACGTTCAAGAATTGAGGTACTAATAATCAAGTGATATTGTCTCCACTCGTAAGTTCGTGTAATATAATCAATCGAGTTTTGGAAAATATTTTTTTAAAATAAAATGGTTTTGGTTAGATTTGGTCCAAATATTCATAATATAATGTCTAAATAATCATGATTTGGTACATAGAAGTTACAAAAATATATTGTGTTGTCCTTGCTCTTATCTTCCCATATTCATCTGTTGGCCTATTATAAGACATGTTTCTTCATTAGTATTTGCAATCAAAGAAGCAAGCTACATACTGGTGGTGATGAGGTTTCATCATCGCCGCCTTCTGGAGGCGGAGCCAAGCGGCCCGCCATCACCAATCACGGTCAGGAGTGAAGGTTCATACCTAACTGAGTCAGACTTCGACGCCAACATGGTTGTAATCCTGGCAGCCTTGTTATGTGCCCTTCTTGTTGTGCTTGGATTAAATTTACTTGTGCGATGCATTCTACGTCGCAGGTCGGAAGAACAAGCTGATGTGCAGCTCGCCACCACTGACAGGGGTCTCAAGAAGCAGATTTTGCGACAGCTTCCGATGGCAGTGTACGGTCCCGGAGCCAATATTCCGGTGACAGAATGCCCTATTTGTTTAGGAGAGTTTGTAGAGGGGGAGAAGATTAGGGTGCTGCCCAAATGTAATCATGGGTTTCATGTTAGGTGCATAGACACATGGCTTGTTTCACATCCATCTTGCCCAAATTGTCGGCATTCATTGCTCGAGCCACCTTCAACTCACGTGAATACAACAACAAATTAAGTCCATTTTTTTCTCAATTTATTTAGGATTGACTCTTTGACTTGTGCAAATCGATCATCAAAAAATTTACTTCACAAAAAGTCTTGAAATTATAGTACTCTCATATTCAACGTTGTATTATACTCATAAAGTCGAAAGAGAGTAAGAATACAAATGAATTTGTATTGAACTGTTTAAGAGACAAACGCAATAATGATAAATAAGCACGATTCACTAAAGTATATGTATCGGATTTGATCTTCTAAGCACAGTGCTTAGTTAGTATGTCACCTAAGTACGGTGCTTAGCATAAAACTAAGTACCGTGCTTAGGAGATCATTATTCAATATATGTAGAACAATTTGATTATCATTTAACGCAGTACAAATCAAGCTATTCTAGAAGAAAATCCATATGAGAATAGATTACAAAATCTTTTCAAAAAAAATTATACATTCACTTGCATTTTGTTAGAGATATTAGTAGAAAATACAATTCTATTCGGAGTTTGAAATAAGAAACTTTTGTTAAAGAAAGAAAATCGTTAGCGTCCTATCCCATTTTAGTGTTACCTCTTTTTTCCTTGCCATCTTGGAACATTTAGATTCAATAACTTGTTAATTGTTTTATTTCTTGAAGGTCCAATTCCGATGACTACCATATCAAACTGCGAATTTTACATGCAGAACCAGTTGATTTCATCCTATTCTTGTATACCTAAAAAATATGTAACTCCTTCCTGTTTGAGATATTAAAAGTGACTATTTATATGTCCAAATGTAATCTAAAAAGTGATATGAATATAAATTGACCGTTTGACAGTATAATTGCAAAAGTGCATTTTTGTTTTATTATTTGTACGAATGATACATATTTATATTTATTTCACTAAACTTTAATAATGTATTCAAATAATATTTATTTCCATCTTACAAAATCTATTAAAATTTAATTTAATTAAAATTAGCATGACATTATTATTTCATGCAATATCTTGTTTAGATTGACTACAAAATCGTAGGTAAAATTTAAATTGTACATGAATTAAACATTTAGCATACAATTATTTATTTATTTATTTATTTTTTGTGAGACAACATTCAATTCAGATTAGGATTTTGCAACATGAATTCAAGTTTTGAGTGGTGAATGCATGTTGCAAAAGCAACCTGCATGAGCATACTCGCATCAGCTTGTGGTGAGCTGTGCATGCATATATAACTGAGCCCGCTGTGAGCCAACTCATGAAACTCATGAACCTTTGAGGTAGGCCGAGCTTGTCTTTCAACTTTAAAAAGGAAGCTCGGCCCGGCTAGACTAGGCTTGAATCAATGCCATCTCTAGTCAACAAGCAATTTTTTACTCTAATCAAATATCCATTAGAGTAACAAAAACAACTTCTATCCTCCAAGAAGTGCTTTTTTGGGCTATGCAAAAGCTAGGGGTAAGCATGATCCCATTTAGTTCGATTTCAAAGAGAATCAATGGTTCTTTTAAAATGGAACCATTCGTTCCATTGATAATATATATTTGGAGTTTTTTTTACTATTTTATTTTTATAATTTTTTTGTTGACTATCACAATGCAACACACCTTTCTCATACTTGTGACTCAATTCTTCCAAAAAAGATTGCAACCATATCATCTCTTTATTAGCTTCAGTTACAACAACATACTCAGCCTCAATAGTGGAAAGAGCAAATATCTTCTGCAACTTAGACGCCCAATTAACTGTTGTACCACCCAAATTATATATATATCCAATGAAACTCTTCCTGCCACTAGCTCTGCGAAATGACAATAATTAAGGCTGAGCAATTGGGCTCATTTTTTCAGGCTATGCAAATCTTCCAGCTGAGACATTGGAGAAAGGACTGCTAACCCCAAAGAGCAACGTTTGTGGTTTTGGGATTGTCAATTATGCTTCTTGAATTGCACACTGGTAGGAAAAATCTTAATAGTTGTCACCCAAAGGAAGAGAGGAATTTAGTTATGTGGAATCGGCCTTTTCTGGCTGATGAGTCTAGACTGTCCCTGATTGTGGATTCTAAAGGGTCATTTCCCTGCCAAAGCAGCACAGGCAGTGGGATATTGCTCAACGATATCTTCAAATGGATCCATCCGAGAGTTCCACCATGAGAACTATTGTGGAGCATCTCAAAACCGTAGAAGACATAAAATATACCTCTCAGTTTCCATTGCAAGAGCCAGGAGCAGTTACAGCAAAACATATGTTAAGGTCACCCAGCTTGAATGGGATCATTACACCAGCTCCTAAGTCCAAGTTCTCTCCTTATCTCCAACAAGCAGATTATCCATTTCGTCCAAAAGGTTTGCTGTGCTGCCGTTATCTTTTGCTCCCAAAACATGTTCGTCTACCCTCTGTGGGGAGGATATAGTTATACAAGAAAGCAGGGGATCATCATCCTCAACTGTTCAAAGGTCTAGTGTTGAAGGATTCTAATTGTCCATAGACACCATTTTATTTTTATTTCTTAATTTTTTTTGCATAGAGGTCTTACATGACAGAGAAGATAAAGCTGTGGTTTTGTTCGATGGTCAATGTAATGTAAATAAAGTTCATAATCTTGGGTTTGTTAGTTTCTACCGTTCCAAAATGCCGGTTGTATATCCATTTTCGTGGCCATCTCCATATATATTCTATATGATACTTCATCACTTGAAATTATTTGACGATATTATCTTTAGAAACATAGTTATAATTTGTATAATGTAGTTAGCTCCCTCATTTTCGCCAAAAGTTTATAACAACTATACTTCTATAGACAATATGTAGATTTACGCTCCGTTCTAGAGTAAGATCATAAAAAACCCTTGAAATACCACATTTATAGGAAAATCTCTACACGGATTGGACAGGAAATAAAACTTGAAAGCAACCAAAGCAGGAAAATTATCAAGAGGTAACATTTTCACTTTGATATGGTTCAGAGTGTTCGTCATTACCATCTTGATCCTCTTGGACAACAGCAGCAGGGACAGAGTCTTCTTGCAGTTGAGTTTCACTCTCTTCAGGGGCCTGTGGAGAGCCTGTATGGACGGAAGCCAAGCTTGTAAGACCATTCTGCCTTAAATATGTGTCCAAAGGCAAACTAGCTTCATGAAGGAGACTCATCATGCTAACACGCAACGACCCTGTATAAACATTTTCTCTATCTGGGCAAAAATTTAAGTCCAATCCTCCCTTGTGCATTTCAGCATTTTCTTGAGAATGATTGTTGTCAAGGCATCTGAAAAATAACTCACTTACCGATCTTTTTTCATTATCATATGGATTAGGCTGCGAATTTGCTTGACTGGGGATACTTTCAACCTCTTCTTCTTCCTTGGGATCCACCGTAAACTGATTCCTCAATGCAATTTCTGCTTCACGCTCTGATTGACGTTTTTTCTTGCGCAGCATCAAGGTCTTGAAGCGCCGTTTGACTGTCATGCATACATTGCAGATGCATGTGGGCTTGTGTTTGCCCTTCCCACTGGGAGGCTGTATGCACACAATGCAGGAGCAGCCGGGACGATGTCTTGGATGTTTGGTAGTGGTTGCAACAGATGAAGCGCCTGGCTCCCTCAAGTCACCTCCAACAGATGCAGCATTCACCAGAGATTCTTGTTCATGTGCCTCGGCCAATTTGGGGCTCGTTGCGAATCTCCTTTTTTTAAGCTCTATGCAATAGAAAATAAGCAGGTATTCTAAGATTATCTGATTACATAAAATGCATACAATCAACTAGTTTAAATGATACACCTTAAAACAATTCTGGCGAATAAACATGTCAATTTTGTTGTAGTTTTAAAATAACAAGGATGATGGCACCTAATAGTGACCACCAAAAGACTATTCTTGTTCATTCTCGGATGAATACGAGTGAGATGATCAGATTCATCTTCACGGGATAAAGTATGATAATATGACCATAAACCAGCATTTCTCTTCAAAATCTACGAAGTTTCCTAATCAACTAATCAAACATAGTAATTATGTCAAGTTTAGTGTCCTGGTCCCAGCCCATCGACTATGGACATGATTATCCTGCACTTTGAGGAAAAACAATAACTTAGGACAGAATTACCGTACCGCTGTTCATTTTAAGAAGATTTTCAAGTTCCCTTGTGCCCAATTCACCAGGTGCAGAACACGAGCTTCTGATATAAAACAACATTATTAACTTAAACTTCTTGTCTAGCAAAAGAAACTCTCATCACACATAAAAAATAAAATAAAAATCATTTTTCCACCTTACTTGGTATGTAAACATTGAACATCACAACCAACCTTGTTTGGTCCCAAACATTGTCCTGACATGTCCACTTAGGAGGGAGAAGAATATCAACTGGTAGTCTTCGCCATTTAAAGCAGCTATCGCACTGAGCCCACTGTTCCTGCTCATCCCTGGATAAAGGTGTTGACTGTTGATAAGTTCATTCAGTATTTAAGCCCTAAAAGAAATTGAAGGAAATACAAATAATTGTAGGTATACACATGGATTTTTGTGATTTTTGTGACTGCAAGTATAAATTATATTGATAGATGGCTCATAGGAGGAGGCAAAAATATTGAATGTTTGCCAGCGTAAACCGAGTCAACTTGTCACAATATGGGAATCAACATAGAGGTTGGTCCATGAAGGGAAAACATAATAGCCTTTGAATTTCTGTTAGACTGGAAAAATTACACTTAAATATGTTTTTTGAATTTTTTTATCTTACCCAGATAGGTGGACAGTAAAAATAGCCATCTTCCCAAAGACAGGCGGTTCCTGATAGCAAAGACGAACATAACCAAAACCATAGATTCTTAGTAATGGATGTAGGAAATCCCTGTTCATGCAGTAATAAAGAAACAATAGAAGGAAAGAAGAAGTTTTCAAAAGTTTATTACTTCAAATTCTTCGAATTCTTGATCCTCAATTGTAACAGTGCTTGGCTTGACACTAAGAGGTGGGCGGAGAATATCCTGTACCTCCTCCCACGAAACTTTCAGCTCCAACACATCTTGATTATCAATATGTAATCTCCTACTCTTTGAGCCAATATTTCGACTTCTTTTGCGCTCTGGAAGCAGCAATGATTGGGGCAGCATACCTTCTCCAGCTTTGGACCCACTCTTCTCAGTGATTAGTGAACTTAAGTTTCCGCCGTAGAAATGTTTAGATGGCACGTTCATAGAAGAATTCGTGCTTCCTTTCAGTGATTGAAGAATTCCAGAGTAGCCACTCATTACAGGTAGATTCTCTGAAGCCGCCAAGAGTGGTTCATTTTGTAACACATTACTATTTATGGCAGATAGATGTGAACCCTGCATATTGAACAACACCAATATCAGCATTCCCCAACGGAAGTCAAATGCCAAGAAAGTTACATATATTTCATGGATACATAAAAGAACACAGAGCAACTTATCCTCTATGAAAAAATGACTCCTAGAACAATTAGAAATGTTACTACCTGCACAGAAATAGTGGTTGATGCTTTGCGAAACCCCATCAGAAGTTTTCCTTCTGGATCCATGCGACTGAAAGTTACTGGAAGGAAACGTCCCAAAGCAATGAGAAAATGAGTAATTCTACACTAATTTCACTAAAAACTATAACTTCGGGATAAATGGTACGAGAATGGAATTTATCCAAAAATACATGTAAAATATAGTTCAAAATTTGAGTACTTTAACTATTTCCGTGAAACTAGTCGCATATGGTCAACACGTGTGAAACCAAAAGAATCTTGAAAATGAAAGGCCATATGTTATAAAGGAAATTTTAAACATTAATATTTGAAATGATGATAAAATTCCCGCAAGACATTCCATCTATCTAGCACAAGGAAAATGATATGCCAGATATGAGGTCAAACCCTGGATGCAGTGGACTCTAATATCTTCACCTTCCTTCCACAGCATTGCTATCCTCATTCACCTAATTCTGAGGAATGGGACATACTAAAGAGCATGCATCAATCCTCAACCGCACGGTCCCAATTATGGTTATTCCAATAGCATAATTGATGGAAGAAACTAGCTATCAAAATATCCTTGGCAATTTTTTCAAAATGGACCTCTTCTAATGGTCAAAGAGGGAATGGCCATCTTTTATTTTATTTAACAGACTTTTGTCATAGTCCAAATGTCCAACTTTAATCTTATTAAAAATAATATTCATTTATTTCCACTGTTTTCTCTGTGAAGGCATTTTGAACTCAACCAGCTCAACCCAATGGTCAAGTTCTTGCTAGAATAATGGCAGATACAATGTCGGAGAGTATGGAGAGTGAAGGAAAGAAAAGGCAACAGAGTCCCCATTCACCTTTTTCTCTTTTCCATTTTTGTGTTTTCCATTACACTGTATTACTAGCAGAGAGTCCATGGAAGAGTCAGCATCTTTGGTTAAAGAGGAATGAAGAAGGGAATGCGGAGCAAATGGAAGAAGCAACAACGGGGGTTACAGAGGACTGAAGAAGGAATTTTGGGATTATGACAAAGTAAGGTATCTCTAGGAATTTGGCAATAGATCTTAGATATGTTTGGGGACTCCATCCATGGGCTTAGGAGTACAATGTAAACATTGAAACAACCATAAATAAAAATAGGATATCTAAATAGTCCAGTTCTGAAGATACAACAATTAATAACCAAACAACATATATTAAGCATAAGAAACCCCAAAACGGACACTGGGGTACATCAAAGCGGGTGAGTTTAAGCTAGTGACGATGATGATTGATGATCAAATACTAATAATGGAACTTCTTTTGATTGATAATCAGAAAAAGTAGTTAAACCCTAGACATCAAGGAGACAAGTCATAAATCATGAAGTGAAGAACTCGTGGACTACAAAAACTGATGATTGAGTATGTTGATGTTATTGCTCTAGAAATGACATAAACAATAGAATTAGGTGTTATCCAAAGGCTAGGCATAGAAAAGTACCTGTATCACCAGCCTGTAATTGCATTGACTGGATGCAAGGAGTTACACCCTCTAAAACATACATTCTGCTGTTATTATTCGGCCAAAATCTAAACTGGAATACCCATTCTTTGCCCTTTACATCCTGAATCCTCAGAGGAAGGCCCTCCGGTTGAGAGATTGGTGGAAAATATGCCTAAACATGAGTTGGACATTATCCCAGAGAAAGCTAAAATTAAACAATCATCCAGCTTGGGAAGTTCGGGGAGGATGGGGCAATAAATGTAATTCTAGTGTGCCTCTCAATGGTCATCTATACTTACTTCAGCACACGCTTTAGGAAGAACTAGGCGACCAATTCGACCAGCATCACTAGCACTCAAAACCTTTTCAAATAACGGCACAATGGTAGAATTTGAGCTTGAAGATAACAAAATTAAGGAAATTTCTGGAAGGCATTTAGATAAGAAATTATTAAAAATAATTAGTGTCAAATGATAGATAACTGATTAAAAAAAAAATTTAAAAACTTAAATATGGATACTTTCCAGATATTTGTTGCAACTCCTTGTCTGTTATTCGAGGCCAATAACGAGGTAGCAACTGATTCTTAACCCGTCCTTCAACAGGTGGCCTCACAACAAGTAACTGTGAAATTGTGGTGGTGTTTGTTTCCAACCCAGCAGAAAGAGTGGAATTTGGGGGTCTCTGGAAAAGATGGCCGGGCCTACACCCCTGATGAAATGAAAAAATTGAAGATTCCCTTTCATCAGCAACCACTCCATAGGATGGAATTGTATTTGCTGAAGCAGACAACGCGATACTCAAGTTCGTTTCAATTAATGATTTATGTACATTTTTAACATCCATATGAGCTTTGTATGCATCTATGTTTTGTGATGATTCAATTGATGACTTATTGAAATTTATTAATAATTGATGTCCAATTTCTCTTGAAGCAGGAAAACCTTCTTCCAGTTTCATTGGACCAAGAGATACTATTGGATCATCATTCCCGGGAGGTACCAATAGTTTCCGGCAGTCATTTTGAGCATCATCACTAGATTGTGTACATATCAGTTTATCAAGATTTCCACTGATACCATCTGCAGTTGAGACAGCGCATAATTTAGATTTTTCGTGTGTCGAAATCTGCATGAAAAATTGGAAGCATCATAAAACTAGCCAATTTTTGGAAAAGCACTGTACTATTCCATGAAACAATATATCCAAAAAAAATGATAAAATGAATATTGTTCCAAAGGTTTCAAAATCATAGACAATATGGACAATGAAGAATATACTCAGATAAATCATGCCAGAACAGCTAATGACTGAATTTGGAATAACATTCGTAAAAATAAATTTCCCTTGATAAAATAATATAATTGAAAACTACATAAATAGTTAACAATTACGAAACACATTAACTACATAAATAGCTAACAATTACTAAATGAATGTGTTTCTTCCGTTGGTTAAAATGAAAAACCAATGGCTGAAAATTTAAAAAGTTAAAATGATAAAAGAATTATTATACAAACATGAAAAATAGTCTGATTTTAAATAATGGGTAGATGCTTGAGGTTTCAATGCTTGAAAATTGAGTTACAGTCTCATATCTGTTAGGCTGAGGTTAGAGGAAGGGAGGGTTTCTTTCGCTGAATAGAACCTCAAGAATTGGGGGAAAGAAAAGGAGAAGTTTGAGTTCCAAACAAATCCTCCCAATTAGCATTTCCTAATTACTAAAACTGAAGAAAGATAATAAGACCTATCACGTGTGAACGGTATAACATTGAGGACGTATTTAGCATGCAATATTAGACAAGAGTAGACACTAAGAATCAATAAGATTTTAGCTTCAATTTCTTTCTTAATACTATCCAATCCTATCCATTACTACATACTGAACCTGCTTTAAAGGATGAAGCCCAAATGTACAATCATATCTGGACAAGCAATAAATTTGTCTTACGCTGTGAGGCTTAGAACTTCTGCAGCAGCCAATACAGTTCACGCGCCCAGTGTCAAGCAGTTCAAGCAAAGAGCTGGAAGCTATACATCCACAATGAAGACGCTGCGAATATCAAACGAATCAAGTTCCTGTACAAATAAAAGAGGATTTTCTGACATGAGTTGTTTGACACAATGAAGCACCCTGCTAGCTCACCTTGCCACATGAACTACACTCCCTCCAACCAGTTTCTGTCAAGTGAAACATTTCACAGAAGACTAATTGTTCATAAGCAGTCCTGCAGACAAATACGAACAGCAATATTATATTCTTTGTAAGAATTCATCAACTCGTATAAATGACACTGCAGATCAGGATACTTCATTTTACCCTCTGATGGATATTCACCCTCAACATAATATACTCTTAAGTCAGCTCAATTATCAAGAACCTAATGATGTCAAAAAAGTTATTCTTGTGTTGATAGGCGTACATAAAAAAGCTGAGCAGTTCTAAAGCAAAATTAGAATGAAGAAATTTGAGTGAGCTTTTATATTCATGCTAAAACCTAAGTGGCATTCTCTTTGCAGTTAAATTTTACTAAAATAGTTCTCTATATCACTTCTAGTTCAATTTATAACCGAATACATTTTGCAATATACACTACACTTATACGGACGCCAAAACATATACAATTGAGATAAAGAACAATGGTTTCTTGTCTATCAGTCTATGAACTGTGAATTTATTTTCCCCATGCCCCATAAAATCCAAGTCTGCAGCATAATATCTAGGATGAAAAATAAAAAAAATAACATTCCGAGATAATAGGAGATATTCACCTCAAAGATTTGTACATATGCTAAAAATTTCTTCTTTTGAAAAGGATGGTCCCATTGGCGTTTCACTCTTTCCAGTTCAATTACAATAGGTAATACAAAATTACACAAAATTTAGAATAAGAGTAATTTCTTCAGACCAAAACCCCCCAAAATGAAGTACCAGAAAACCGAAATTCCCATAAGAGAAATAGAGAGATCTGAATATAAATTTTTACCCGCACTTAGCACAGAGAGTGGCAAATCCACCTGATCGCAGAGGCCAGCCTTTTTTCCATTCAATTGACGTTGATGATTCCCCACAAAATCCATTCATGCACGACCGAGAATCCATTTTCAAACTACTTAAACACATGAAATAAAAATCGAAAAGTCAACTAATTTACTGGCAATAAGTTAATTGAATTATTCGAATATGTTACTGATACTAACCTGGAAACTGGGAAACGCTTTTTCTGATATTTGGTTCCTATTTGAAGAGAAAGGGAAATTTAAATTGTGATACTGTTACATAAGTAGCAGTAGCTAATAAAGATTCGAACTTCCGAGGAAGTAACGGTCGGAAGAAAACTCCGGTGACCTGAAAGTTGGATCAGCGGCGGAGGAGACTGAAAGATGTGCATGCAAAGAAAGAGAAGGAATTGGGGTCTCAAAAATGCATGCACCAGACTTGAAGTCTCGCCAAGGTCGTCCACCCTTCTTTTTCAGGTCTTCCTCCACTTACCCACCCCACCCTTACCCATACGCCCTCTTCTTTTTCACATTTTTATTTGATTAATTAATTGATGATTATACCAAAAAATATTGTTTAATTTCAAAATTATTGGTGAAGGTATGAAATACATTCCCATCTACAAGTGCATAGTTTCCATCCAGATAAGGTACTGTATCAAACAAAATGATTGTAGAAATTGAAATTATTATGTTAAGCTCAGATCACTCATAATCACGGTCAAGTTCATTAAAGTTGTTCTTAACTCGAGTCCAAAATGTTTGATTCCTGATAAATATCGGCATGTATCCATCACCATCATAAAGAACGCCGAGATGCAGAAATAAGAGCTATCATCTCTATCTGCAAACTTCGACCTAAGGCCATCTCCGCTGCTGCACTAAACTTTGCACCATTTTGCATTAAATCTGTTACACAAACAAGCCAATACCAGAATTTTTCTGATACCGCTTGTTAGGATTGATACCACTTATTGTGACACCAATCACCGGATTGAGATGTTGAAGTTATGTGGTAAAGTAATAAAGTATGTGATCAAGAACAAAAGAATAAAAGAAGACAAGAATATGACAGATGAA
>CAIGRO010198344.1:0-16239 GCA_903798355.1 Fraxinus baroniana
ATGTGTCTAAAACAGATAACATCCAAATACAAAATCTCACTGAACACCCATGTGAGCATTATGCTTATGAAAGACCTTGGGTGGTAGCTATTTAGTAAATGGATCCATAATCAGGGGCAGACTGTGCTCTCACCTCCGCGGTCGCTCGTGTTGGATCCGTTGGGAACTTTTTTTTTTAACAATAGATAAGTATTTTAGCTTATATAGCTATTATTTCATTTTATTTTCAAACGTCTCCTTCAGTTGAGTTGATGAGAGTTTGCATTTCTTATGAGATGTCTCTGGTTCAATTCTCGAGCTTGCAAATCATATATTTTTAGTTCTCCAATTTTTACTATTTTACAATTTTTTTCCAAAATTAATGGCAATAGGAAGAGGGGAGTCGAACCCGTGACTATCCTTTTAAGATTGTTGGAATCCTTACCATTAGGGCATTTGCTGAGTTTGATATTATTGTTAACATAATAATATAGATTAAGTTTTAAATATTAAAACTTAAAAGAATTTGTGGGTCCGCCCCTGTCCATAATCAAAGAATTTGTCCTAATATACTCTAAAAAAATCCAACCACTTTGATCTATTTCAGTCAACGTCGACCCTGGCAAACTTCAATGTGGGTCCGTCCATGTCCATAATCAAAGAATTTGTCCTAATAATACTCTATAAAAACCCAACCACTTTGATCTATTTCCTTAACAACTAGGAACTTGTGATATACAAAACTATCAACTGCATTCATCTCTAAATCAAACGGGATAATTATTTGATGAAATTTGTGATATCATTTACAAGAAGCTTGCTTAATCCCATAGATGATTTTCTTTAATTTGCAAATCATCTAACGTAGTTTAAGACGAAAGATTCTTTTAGGAAATTATATTGCATATTAAAATGTCATCTTTAGCTAGAAGAAAAAACAAACACTTGTCGCAAAAAAATAAAAGAACGTTGCAAAAAGAAGTTAAGACAACAAGAGAAAAATGTTGCAAAATATAACAAAACCAACGGATGAAGTACGTCGCAAAAATTTAACAACAACATGCATTTTAGGCATTTTGCCTCCTACTATACGACAACATTAGAGTCTACAGCATTAGCGATTTTTTTCCAATATTTATAGAATTTTTAGCAACAAATATCCCACGTCGTAAAAAGTAAACCCTATTGCATCAAAACTCTTTGTTGCAAGAAATAAAAGTTTGTCGCTATAAATCTTCCACCAAAAAAATTTTGGCGCCTTGTTTTTTAAAAGTTTTTTGGCGACTATCTTTATTATTTGTCGTGCCTTTTCACATTTCACAATAACTTTTAATGTCGTCATATATTTTTTAATACTTATTTTTTTTGTATCCATCTTTGCGATAAACTTGAAAAACGTGTCACACTAAATCACTCACTGCGACAACTTTTCGTATATCGCAAGATATATTGTCGAAAAATCACATTTTTGTTATATTGTAACCTTCTGCAAGCCTATTGTGTATTCTAAAATGTGATTTAAAATAATAAGTTAATACTTAAAAGGTTCCATGTAATATGCATTCTAGTGAAAATTTCAAAATAAAATATGTTGAGAATTTTGGTAATAAATATTTTAATTTTTTCATTAATTACATTGTTCGTACTTATTAATAAAATTTCATATTTATAGATTCATAAACTAAACCATGTTAATTATAAATATTTTCTTTTACAATTAAAGTAAAAATTATTTAAAAAGAATTAGTACGTGCTACTTCATTAAAACATAAACGACATTTTGAACTTAATATAATATTAAGTTAGTATAATATATTAATCATTAATTATTTAGAAGAATATCATAATATCCTTTTTTATCATTTTCTACAATTTAAAACAATTTCATCAGAAAGTTTTCATAGTGATCTATATCTATTCTCGTTTCATTTTTTTTCATGGGGAAGACAATGATGTGCCGACTAGAGAAATAGATTAAACGGGTATTTTATGTAAAAAGAAAGAAAATAAATACCGAAAATCGTTCTTTTTATTTGTTTTGTTAAAAAATACACTTAAAAATTACTTACTCCAAAAATACAGAATACAAATAATGACGTACTCTGTGGTATCAAGAATTTGCTATAAATCAGTTTGCACACTCATAGCGGGTCGAATGGTCTACAACGTCGTCCCCACCCCCACCAAGAGGAAAGGAAAGAATTGCTCCCCTGGTCATAGCTCCCCCCAGGACATAGCTCAGTAGTGCAAAGGACATGAGTAAGGTAATCTCATTTGGGCTGGCAGCCGCAGTGTGAGGGTTCGATTCATGCCTCTAACAAGGTTTGGAATTGGACTCTTTGTGGGCACCAGTACGGCAGTTTTGTACCCTGACATGGTTATGTTTTGTCTCCTTTGAAAGTAATCTTAAATGAAAAATATTTCTTCTTTCTTGAGGTGACTCCAATACATAAAGCCCTGACATGGTTATGTTTTGTCAAGATTCAATAATAAACTTATTTTTAGTTTGATTAAAAAAGGGTACTATTAAAATTCTTTTGAGTAAGAAGAATCAAATAAACTTTTCATGTAAATGGTATAATTCAGTCGAGTCCTAATTCATTGGGATATTGACCTTATAATTTAATAAATCTCAAATATATTGAGCATCAAGGACTGTATATGACCCAAATGATTCATGAGAATTAAGTTCTGAATAGAGTTAGGGTGATTACATGGCATATTCAATATCCATGGAGTACTGAATGTTTTAACTTATAAGACATAACACTTATCTAGACTTGTAAACTTGACTATTTATTGATTAATTGAGCAGATATTTATTTAATGTTGTATAAATATGTTAGTTGTAGGTAAAACCTTGACTTCAATGCAATTGACAGGAAGAAGATGAAATTGGAGCTAAGTGGAGTTGATTCAGAACAATTAAAGATCAACCAGATTGCATATGATCGAGTGAAAGAACTAAAATAGCAATCAAAGGAGATTCATAAGTTTTGGGAGTTAAATTCATCATTGAAAAGTTCAAAAATTTAATTACGAACTATCATGACTTGCATCGCATCAATTATGGATGATTGAGAAATGTGAAGTATTAAATTATAAAAAAATAAAGATGAAGGACCAAAGATGCAAATAAAATAGGCTCCGTAGCTGAATAAAAGTGAACAGTTAGGGACCAAAGTGTAACAAGGAAAACCCTAGTGCCTTGCGATTGCAAATGCTTAATTCTGAACACGTAGACTCAAAAGGTCGCCTGGGCAATCAAAGCTCTAAATTTAACTTCTTTAAGAGCAATTAGGCTCGAATTTTGACCTATTAACATCCCCTAAATACTCTCTAGCATAAAACAATTTTAAATAGTGGATTATTCTAGAGCAACGATTTATAACATGAACTCTTTTAGATGTGGACTCATCGACTCACTTAATTACATTAATTAACAAGTCCTACCAAAACAATAAAATGGCCCAAATCAAGTTTATTTTACAATATATGTAAATGGGGAAGAAATGGCATTTGAAGTGTTGAACTCGATGGTATATTGGTATAGTGACCAAGATATGTTTTTTGTGTCTATTATTCATCAAATTTATGTGAACTTTCATTCTCAGACAAAAGTTGTGGGTTTTTTTCTACAGCCGAGCTTCACATCCAGGCCCAAAGACAGGGCCAAAAACAGGGGGTCGAGGTGGTTGCACCTCGGCCCTTGATTCCAATTCATGTGGGGCCCTGCTCTTACTTTGGGTCGGTTGTTGACCCTGGATGAGAAGCATTAATGTTTTTTCTATGATAGTTTTTGTGGGGAATAGATAAGGAATAAATTTAATACGGGCATAGTATCACCTCCTTTTCTAGCCCCTCTTTATCTTTTTTTTTTTTTTGCTTTAGACTCTTTTCTTTCTTTATTTACTTCAATCATGCCACCTCAACAGTGACGGATCCGGCACCCGACAAGTCCCGACGGCCGCACGTGCTAGATCCGACGGGAAGAGTTTTTTTTTTTGTTGACAATGAATAATCTTTTTAAGTTATATAACTGATAATTTATTTTATTTTCAAACATTTCTTCTCGCTTAATTTGTTAGAACTCCCATATTCATATGAGAAATCCTGGTTTCAAATCCCTTCCTGACCGAATTATTTTGAAATATTTTTAGTTTTACAATTTTTACTAAAATCAATGGATTAGAGAAGGGATTCGAACCTATAAGGTCCCTTCGGATTATTGAAACTTGACCATTGTGACACTTCTTGAATTTAACATTAAATTTACTAGAATAATATATATTACATTTTAGATATTTTAATGCAATTCTAAAAATTCGAATCCATGCTCTTTTCTTGAATTATATAAAACTTGGTCACGATATCATTTGGTGAATATTGCTAATTCGTACAACAAAATTATATATGTTTAGTTTGAACAAAATAATTGTTATATTTAAATTTTAAACCTTGTTTGATTCCTTTTTTTTAAGCCTCTGTTTGGTACACATTAAAATTTTCATTCTCATTTTCAATTACACATTTTTCAATAAAATAATATTTTACATCACATCAGTAACTTTTTCTTCTTTTTCAACCACACATTCTCCATCAATCTACTATTCCAAAATAATGTGGCTCAAACACAACATTTTTCTCTCTTCTTTTCAACTACACATTTTTTAGTAAAATAATATTACATACAAATTCAAAAAATTTCCTTATTTTTAACCACCCACTCTCCATCAAATCACTATTCCAAAATACATTTTTTGCACAAAAAAAAAATGGACATCAAATGACTCTTAATATTTTATTGCTGTCAACGGTCTACGATCAACGACCGCCCGTGCTGAATCAAAATCCTGGATCCGCCACTGCTCCTCAAGTTCTACATAGCTCTAAATAAATCCAAAGCTCAAATCTCTTTTGAGTTGTACAAAATAAACTTACAGCACGTTTGATGCGCTGTACTAGGTAGGATTAACAAAGAAATAATCATAAGAGAAAACTATGCCTTTTTCTCAGTGATTTAGAATCAGCTACATGAATTCTTTTCACCACTTTGTTCGATTTATTGCAGATCTACTAATACGACTAACAAAATATAGAAGCTAAAATCTTGTCGATTGTAGTAGTCTGAAATATAAAGTGTTAATACAGCCTTTGGTGTTTTGAAAATGCCTATGGAGTCCATACAGTACTTCAGTGTGTGATTGCATAAAAAAGATCAGTTTTGAAGTGATAAGATAAACTAGGTCGACTGCATATATCCTTTACCGATGATTTAAACCAATTAGATTCTTAGTAAACACGGCATTGTTATATTGATGTTGTACACCTTCATTCGACTTGTTTTACAATAACATCCTCAATTCTGTAGCGTTCATCTTAAGGATGTCGGGTCCCACAAAGCATAAATCAGATCTAACAATCATTTTGTAGAATTGACACTTCAACCTTACGGTGACGCATAAAATGAACCCAACTTGCGCATGCATTACACGTGCTCGTCTGATACAAGAGTTTCGTTGCTCACGACACTCCTCACATTTCTTTGTACTTCTTATTGAGCTAGAGAGACTAAGGTTTGGATCCAATGGCATCTCAACATTGAATGCTTTGGAAACACCAAGGCACTCTCTTTTCCCTCAACCCGACACAAATGTCTATATATTGATTTCTTTAACTTTGTTTCTTCAGACAAGGTACAGTATTTGTTAAGTTAAGAATCAAGATTATCAACATCAAAGCACAAAAAGCGTACTCACTAAGGTAATTTTTACTTACTTTTTTATAGTATATGAATATATCTAGACTGAGTTGCACTTGCATATCCTGAATAAAGCTTGAATATATACAAATGCCTTGTTCTTAGGAAAAAAGGCGAATTGCATTGAAATCAAAGGAAATTGCTCCAAAACAAAGATAATTATGCTTTAATGAAAGCCTTGCAGGTGTCTCTGGTAACGCATTTCTGGGAATTATCTGATTGCTTCATTTTGTACATCATTTTGTTTAGATTGTTGAAGGTAAGATGGGAGGGGTCGACTCAAACTAACACGCCCATGAGCTTGTTTAAGGATCTAGATCTTTCAATAGGCCTAGCAATTCATTGAAGAGTGGAGAAAAAGGATTTATGTAGCCGGAACCCAAATTTCATTCGTAAAAAGGCTTCTTTTTGTTTCATCTGCTGTGTTGATGTTTCCATATTTAGCACCCTTTCAAGAATTGATCATCATCAGGATCCACCCTAAGATTACCATTTATCAGTAGTTTATTAGTCTGCATTTGCTTTGGTCATTTTCTGCATATGTTTATGCAGAAAAAATTCAAGAAAACAGTAGACAAGAAGCACATCTACATTAAGATACCATCTGGGGACTTTTGATTATTCAAGAGATGTTGGATTAAGTCATTACTGAACCAAATTTGTTAAAAACACTTCTTCGTTTTCACTTTTATGGTTTGTTCGATAAGGTAGACTCCACGATACTGTGTCCAGTATTTCTTCCAGGACAATCCCATAGATGTCTGCACTTCGAAATTATTTCGACTGCCCAACACTTTTCTCTTAGCAGGACTCAATAATCCCTGCAAATGAAAAGAAGAAATACGTGCCTCTAACGAACCAACTTCAATAAGAGTCGAGTGTAGAATGACCTAACATCAATTGATTAACAGAAAACAAACAGCTCGTAAGAGTTCTCCCAACCCGGGGGCCAAAAACAAAGCCACAGAGCAGGTATGAGCATGTCCTATTCAGACAGAATAAAGGAAGGGAACATCTATACAAGTTCAAATCCTAGTACAACTTGAACAGAAGATAACAGGGAAAGTTCATGGAATTTGGGTTTGTTGCATCATTAATCTTGATATTAATGTTTATTATCATGGTTATATTTGAGCATCTGTTTAGGCCAACAAATGCATCTGAAGATGACGCCAGAAGTCAATCGGATTCGACACAAATGCAGAAACTTGGAGATCAAGAAACAGTGAGTATTCTTCTTTACTCTTCTCCCTCCTCCTCCTTTTGGTGTGCACAGTCTTTCTTTGTATGTGCGATGTCTGTAATTGTGTTCCAAGTCACCAAGTTAGGGCTTGACTTGTGGCTTATAACCACTTTGGCCTTCCTTTACGTCCATTTAAGTGTTTCAGTTTTACCCAACGTGGAAATAACATTATGTCTATTTGGGGATTAAAATTAAATTTTTAGTAGATTTTGATAAAAAAAATTGATGAAATGTGTAGTTATAAAGTTATGGGTCCCAATTAAAATTAATTATTGACTTTTACTTAAATTAAAAATTTGAATTTCGATTTATGTATTATAATAAATATCCTTCTTAGGATTACCTTCTTTGCAGACGGGGCGATCTCTCTTGGAGATGTTTACTTCCAGTAGATAATGGCCTGGATATTTTGGTTACAAAAGCTGGTGTCACTCTAATTGAGGCACAAATTCCAACTTGAGCAGCTTTATTTTATGAACCAAATAAAAATAAGTTGTCTATCCATTACTTGAATTTGAATCTACCCTTTCTATTTACTATCCATTAGCTCCACTATGGGTTCGTTTGATTGTAAGGGTGGAATTTGGGTGGAAAAAAAGAAATGAATTTCAGGGAATTGAATTGTACTCTAAAAATTGTTTTTTTGAGAATTGTAAATTAATTGTGTTTGATTGATATAATTTTCCATCTGAAAAATGTTAAAATTTTGGATCTTTTTAATATTCGTTTGACTTTGTTTTTCATGAAAATTGTAAATTAAAGGAATTTTTTTTTTTTTTTTACTACAAATGTCCATAGAATTTGATTTCATTACCAACGAGAAACCATTTTCCCACCACTTTGGTGGGAAAACTAATTCCACAAAATCATGAAAGAAGGGGACACGTGGCGGGTGGGAGGAAAACATTTTCTATGGAAAATTTTGGCTATCAAATATGGCAAAAGTGGGAATTAGAATTTCAATTCTATTTTTCATGAAAAATAATGGACTATCAAACAGTCCCTAACTTTTTTCTTGAAAAAACAACCAAATATAAACAAGGACTTCATCTTCATCGAGAGATCAAAACACAGCAAGGATTTGACGTAAAGAAAACACCATGCCCTATTCCCCACCACATTAAAAGAGAGGGAAACCACTTAGATCTTGAACTGAATGGAGTGGTGGAAAAGAAATCGGTAATTGACTCTTTAATTATTATACATAAACAAACTTTAGTTTATTGTATTTTGTTATTGTCTCGATCAAGAAAAGTCAAAAGGAAGAACAGATTCTTCATCGTTGGGTTTTGCTGGACATGGGCACTATACAACCGGGGAAGCCATCATCTGCATTCTTTTGATTTAACCTAATGAGGTTGTCTCTTCTTTTGTCAGGTACAAACATCAGACGCATCAAATTTCACAGTTTTAATTATGCCAGGACAGCAGTGTCCTACTTTCATTGCTCAACCTGCTTCTCTGCCTTGTAAAAGGGAAGCTGTCTCTTGGCCCTCCCATCAACATAGTATTGCATTACCTCAGACTACCATGTAAAAATTCAATTTTTTCTGTATCCCATTATCATACAAAGATAAATTGATATTGGTGCTTGGAATGAATCTTATCTGTAGTTTAATATTACATACCAAACAAATCATGTGTTCCCTGCAACTACTCTAGCGCGAGAATTAATTGAATAATATTTATCTATTTATCCCACAAAATCAATATGTTTTATTTATATACTTCTAATTGCACAAATATTAAAAACTCATTATTATGTAGAATTTCTTAACTTAAATAATTTTTGGAGAAGTCACCAATTAATTTTAATCATATATTTAATGGGATCCACAACTTCCAACAACACATTTTATCAACTTTTATCAAAATTTATTAAAAATTTGATTTTAATCCCTATCAAACAAGAGCACGGTAAATATTACATTATGGAAGATATAAGTGCTCTTTGTAATTATGAAATTGGGACTTGGCTCCCTAACATTTCAATTAGTGTGGTTTGGATCCTCAAACTATTTAAATATGTGAATTTGAATTCCCATGTAACGAAAACAATCAATATGGACATTAAAACATTTCAATTAGTGTGGTGTGGATCCTCAAACTATTTAAATATGTGAATTTGAATTCCCATGTAAGGAAAACAATCAATATGGACATTAAAATTGCACATATTGTTTCACGACTTCAAGGTGAGGGAAAATCGTCAAACTACTTAACATCTAATTTTAAGTCATGTGAAAGTCGCTTCCGATTGTAGAGTTTATATTGACAATTTCAGTCGCTTAGATATTAAGATTTATAGATTTATATGGGTTGGGGATCCAAAACCTCCCTCGTAAGATTGGAACCTAAAAGGGCCAAAACCACTCTTCCTAAGGTTGGAAAAGCCAGCCCTAATTTCCCCTTTTGAAATCACTGACCTGTCAAAGAAACAGCCAGGATTTTTAATTAAGAAAATGTCATGGTTCAAAGCTAGAATTCAAAGAAACACAATAAAATTATCAACTGATATGTATGTAAAAATATTCTTCTATCTGGTCATTTGTTGGTATTCCATTGCAAGAAAATGTCGGGTTCCTCAGAATCAAGCATGCAAGGAAAGTCAAAATCCATTCCTCCCCTAAACCACAGGTAACGATGGGTTAGAAGGAATATTCAAACTTGTTATATTGGTTGGATGAGTAAGAGAAATATGTGGTTTTTGTAGATATGGAAATTGAATGAATCTAATCCATTTTTTTCTGTCTTTAAATAGCATCTAAAATCCTCCTCCAATCCAACAATATTTCTAACATCCAAAAACCAATCATCCACATTCTCATCCCCCCTAAAACTTCCTTTCTTGAAACCAGACTTTCTCAATTTCTCAACATGTCAACAGAAGGTATCAATGTGGAGGAAACTCTTTCTTCTGGTTCTGCACCGAATTCCAACCCTGGTTCACCTAGGAACCGGGTGAAATTCTTGTGTAGCCATGGAGGGAAGATTCTTCCCAGGCCGGCCGACGGCCACCTTAAGTACGTTGGTGGCGAGACCCGTGTCATTTCCGTGCCTAGAGACATTGCTTTCCAAGGTACACATACATATACACCGCGTTTTTCCCTATCGAATTCCCATTTCTCTTGAATGAATCTATTGATACAAAGCTGTGAATTCTTTATGATGGGGTTTGTTTTTTCTGAATTGTGGGTTTTTTCTTTTTTCTTTTTATTTTGGGGGAGATGAAATTTTGCAATATGTTCGAGAAAATCTATGAATCTGCAAATTTAGGCCACATTTGTTTGCCTAAAATGAAATCTATCTAAAAAAGAATCAAGATCATTGAGGAACATGTGATTGTGTACAGAACTGATGAAGAAGCTCACATACCTGATTGATGGAGAAATGATCCTCAAGTATCAGCTGGTGCCTGAGGAACTCGATGCCCTGGTCTCCGTAAAATCTGATGAAGATCTACGCCACATGTTCAACGAGTGTGATCGCCATGGAAGTGCAAAATTCCCAAGTCTTCGAGCCTTCCTGTTCCATGCAGATCCTGTCGTAATGGAGAACCAGATAGGCACTATGGAACCCCATGCCCTCGAGCAACGGTATATTGATGCCATCAATGGCATAATTAGGACAACATCAGCTGGCATAAAACAACATCGAACCATCAACATTACACAGCACAGTTCCCTTGTTTCCTCGGCATGCTCGTCCCCAAGATCACCAGAGAGCTACACTGCAGAAACAATAAGCAATGAAACAATGATTTTTAGCAATAACCATAATGGCAGAAGCCATCTACACAAAGTAAGAAGCTCACCTAATATATGCAGCTTAAATGTTCAACATAACAGCAATTACTGTAACTATAGACAACCTCACCACCCTTGCTACCAATATCCTAAACTACCGGTCGATCTCAGCAGAAATGTTGTACCTGAAAGGCTCATTTCAGTCAGGTCTATATGCCGAGCTGAGGGAGTAAGGTGCCAAACTGATCATGCTCCTCAGTACTATTACTCCGCTTCGAGGCAGAGACGAGGGAGCGGATGTTGCACCAAATGCAAGCATTATGAAGAGTGCAATCCTTGTTCAGACAGAAGAGGGAGTCCTGCCATGAGCCCTCTTTTCTTGAGCCCCCGGCATGGCGCCAATGGGATGAAGGCATGGGATAGCATAATAGCTGGAGACAGTTGAAGAGAAAAGACAAAAATAATGTACAATACTGGCTAAGCATTTACATACATTCATTGGATAGCCAAGAATTAAATTTGACACTTCGTGCACATAACAGGAGCATCTAAAAGCATATATCTAAGGTAAGTTTTAGATTGAAGTTGGAGATGAACATTAATTGTAAAGCATACATGATAATTTTTTATAAAGAACATCTTTTTAGTGCATTTTACCAACAAATCAGCTACAGCAATTTTATTTATTTATTTTTTGTTAAAGTAAAGAGAATAACCATTGAACTGGTATCAAATGCTCTTCTATGAATAGCTAAATTTAATTTCATTATGTTCTTCTGGTTTGTAGATCTCGAGATTAAAGTTCAGAATAGAAGCTGCAAAAAATTGTTGGTTTCAGTATTTGGTCTTTTGGGCAAATTGTGAGGGAGTATGCAACGTTTATACAATAATTTCGAGTGGAGACAAAAATATTAATCAAACTCAAGTTTACTCCGACTTTTTCATCACATTATCACTCTATTAAATACATAATTATAATACATCACTAAATTGCACGTGCAATCCACTTATTTTTTATTGTTATGAGCATAGATGTTTGAACATAATCAATGTGTTGGTCTGCTCCTCACAATCCTTCGAATACGTGATACACTAAAGTGCAGTTTAAATATTAGGATCTAATTCACATCAAAATATCCCATTTACTTATAAAGGATTTTGCTTGAAAAAAATTGTAACAGATGCAGTGACATAATCTCAATTGGCAACAGATGATTTGATGGAAATGTTGGCCGTGTTTAAAACAGTCCAATGATGAGATGTCACGTGACATTATGTCAATCATCATGTTACTGTAACATGATTGATTTATTAAAGAAAAACTACCTTTCACATGTCACAATATTTAGCCCCTATTTGGTGGGATTGAAATCAGTTTTTTAGCAAATTTTGACAGAAGTTGATGAAATATGTGGTTGAAAAATTGTAGATCTCATAAAATATATGATTAAAATTGATTATTGTATTTGACTTAGTTAAATCTAAATTTCAATTTCTACCAAACAGGTGCTTAATTATATATACACTATTATAAATTTAATACACGTACAAGACGTGCCTTGAACGTTACAAAACTAGTTTATTGTAATAGGTAAAAAGGAGCTTTTATCAGATTGAAAATTTTGAGAAATTGTCCGAACAGAACCGGAATATAATATTTTTCGTAACAAATTTGCTGCCATTCTCTCAAAAAGAATCAATAAGCTGCACAGATATAATTATATAAACCTGAAATTTTGTTTTTGATAATACAAATAGGCACTCATAAATTTCAAATTGAAACTTTGAACATTTGATAAGAGTAATAATCTTCTAGTCTATAAGACTATAACAAACCTCCACAAGAATACTTCAAAAAGAATGCTTCAGATTTTCTAGTTCAATTATATTGTTACACAAGCTACAATCTAGAATTGAAAATTTTGGACTTCACCACACGACGTCACTCTTCTTGCCCAAATTGCCTCAGCTGCAGTTGAAAGATGGTGCGAAAAGTTTCAAAACATCAGCAAGCCAACCCAAAAAGAAAATGCAAAAATAACTTTATAATGTAGAACAAGACCGGCAAAAAATCAGATTATAATACATTAAAGCAAAGCGACAGATGAAAATGTTCTAAGTTCTACATCTATTATCCCAGTAACCACGTTGCAGTGAATCCCGAGTGATACATCCAAGTACTCCAGAACACCAAACAGCACAAGATTGTCAAAAAATTGTATAAACATTTTTAACCAATCAACAGCAGCAAATGTACAATCAATTTCACACAATTTAGTTTATGGGAAAACAAAAATGTGTAGCTATGGTGTATTAGTAAGAATGAACCTCTTTTTGACTTTTTCTCTCCTAGTATGTAGTGTATTAATGACATTTTATCGTGAAATTTTTTTATTATTGTCATTATCAATACCAACCTTGCTGTGATAAAGATAATATTCTTCGTTTCGTTGTCTCCGCATCATTTGCTCGATTCAAAACAATCTAATAAAATGTATCAGTAACCTAGAAAAGGAGTTAAAAGAGATTCAAAACATACTAATAACATGTTCTAGTGACCTGAAAAGAAGCCGAAGAGAAGAGCCTTGCAAGTGTCCAATCTCCGTTTCAAAGGTTTTGAACATCAAAGTTAACTAAAATCAAACTTGGAAGTTTTTAGAATGCAGTGTTTGATAACAAATGCAAACCAATATTCTCTCTAGGGCACATGAGCAGAAGTATGCATATGTTCTCGGAATTCAAATATTAAGAAGAATACAAGCTATGCTAGGAAAGTCATTTGTAACACAAAATTAAAATCTAGCATATAAAACTAGACTAGGTACTCAAACTCCAAATAAATGATGGTTTTGAGGATAATTCAATATTTACACACTGTTACACACCTATACATGCAAGATGACTAGAGAAACATGAGATACAATACCCCTTTCATTACAGTTATTTCTACACTGCACTGATAAATTAGATGTCATCAGTTAAAATATACAAGCAAGTCATGCAAACAAAACATATATTGATGGCATATACAAGAAGCGTAGTTCACCTCAAAGTTCCTTGTTTAACTACACATATAAAGTACAGCACGAACCTTTGGAACTAGAATCTGAACCACAGAGACGAGATAGAGGAGTCCCACCTTAATAAGATTGATGTACAAATAGGAAGCACGCTCAATCACGAAGACCAAGCTCAAGCTCAAGCTCGTCATCCTCTTCAAACAACTTCAGTAAACGAGCATACTGCTCTTCACGCTTCCTCTTTTGCCAAAACTTGAAAAGGAAAAATGATAAAAGCACAGCTGCAACAAGCACCAGACATATAATCACTACCCTGGATCCCGTGTTGCCTCCAGAATGAGGAGAATGGGACTCAGTTTTGGTCCCATTTTTGGGACTCAATGAATCATCCGAATAGCCTGAATGGAAAGAACATGTCTAAGCGGGAGTGAATTTGACAAAAGCTTGCTGACATAATTAGACAGACAGAACAAATGTCATTTGATGCTTTCAATTAAGATGCAAGTATTTATTAGGAGAAAAGCCCAACTGCCCAATAACCAAAAATGCCGAGATAGAGATAGAACATTGTACGTTCAGTGTGATCGAAGCACCACACAGAATTTGCTGTATGATAAAAACTTCAGCTAATTAAACCAATTTATAAGAAGGCCTTTTGGGGCTGTATTAATTATCAACTCAACAATCGTTAATGACTTCTTCCAACTTCCAAGCACTAGCAAGAAGCTAGACATAAAAGAGATACACCTTCAGCTCCTGATGGAGTACAACCCAACTCAAATCATATAGCCCACTATAAAGGAGGAAAAATCTCAAAATCCAAGAAAAAACAGTAGAAAAAATGTTGAAAATTACGAGACTCCAGTGCTCAAGTTTGTTTGTCATGTCTGCTCGCTTCATCTTTATGTAAAGCCTGAAAGCTTTGATCATGTGAATTACCGATTATCCAAAAGTTTCTTTACCAAACTACCAGTCCGCATTGCTAGTGTAAAACCGTTGACGATATTGCTAAATTGGTTTACCTACTTGCAGATTTATTAGTTTCTATGATTTTGTGAATTGTAGTTAAAAACCTGATAAACAAGGAAAAGAATAACCATGCAAGGCTTCAAATATTTATTTTCTTCTATAGCAGATATTAAACCTAAAAATATTCCATTCTTAAAATTTTAGCTCTCCTGTATTTGCAAATTCTTCTATCATTTTCTAGAGTATCAAATAACAAATTTAGGTTTTTCAANAATATTTATTTTCTTCTATAGCAGATATTAAACCTAAAAATATTCCATTCTTAAAATTTTAGCTCTCCTGTATTTGCAAATTCTTCTATCATTTTCTAGAGTATCAAATAACAAATTTAGGTTTTTCAAGAACTCATTTGTTTCCTCCAATTGTCCCAACACTGATTTCTTTTTGTTTGCAGGTAATAATAAATTTCCAATCGAAACCAGAAAAAATCAAATTTAATTTAACTTCCTTTTTCAAAACACTGAAATTTCAAATAACAAGAGAACCCGATCGATCAAATTGGAATGAACCCAAAAAACTCAAACAATTTTAAGCGGAACTACAATATTAAAGTTAATTCAGTTATTTAAAAAACCAAATACACGAATTAAGCACGAAATCATAGTTATACAAGCAAAATGCATATAAATATGAGCATAACTATCATATAAAACATAATTTTAAAAAAAAGGCTAGAGATCCAGGAAATTACCTGAAATAAATTGTAAAAATATTAAAGGACATAACACCAAGAAACGCAACGATCTCTCAGTTGAGATATTTGTCATTTTTCTTTTCTTCCGTCGAAAATGTAAAAATTCCCTTTTTTTTCTTCAATTAAATCTTTTTTTATTTTTTTGTTCCTCTGGGAATTATCGACACATTTTTTGACTCTTCCTCTCTCGTCCTTCAACTTTTTCTTGTCGTCCAAACTAAGCTAGCAAATTCAAAAAAATATTAAATTAAGCAGGATTTTAGTTGACTTACGAATTTGTTTCGTGTTAGTCGTCCAAATTTGATTTGTTTTAATTTGATAAATCACTTTATGTTTGTACTTAAGTTCGATGATGTATGAAACTTTAATAAAAATTAATGAAGAGCTCACGTTGTTGACGAAATGCGTGATTTGACACTTGTTTGATGTTAATTCGTCATATATTTGGTCGAACAAATTGTACAAAGGTTGATTGCATGCAAATTTAGGGTTCTTAATCTACTCATTTAAGTATTTCGACAGCAAAATATGAAGAGTTAAATGTCAAATAAGCATAAAGTAACGTGTTTCGTCAATATATAGAGCCTGTTTGGTACGGCTTAAAATCCAATTAAAATTGAAAATATGGCCGTTATTGGGTTCCACCCGTCTAATAAAAGTCAACAATAACGGCTATATTTTCAATTTTAATCTGATTTTAATCTCTACCACACACCCTCATAATGTTGTTGTGGGATCCAAAGTCCATGTAATTTGGTATTTATAAG
>CAIGRO010198358.1:0-22355 GCA_903798355.1 Fraxinus baroniana
GGATTTTATTGTTATTGAGAGAGACGATAGGGTTTAAGCACAATATAATAAATATTGTAAGGTTCGATAAAGGATAGAGATATACCTCTATGATTTATATGGTTTCAATATGTGTTCTATTGGTTGTTAATGTATTTATCATGTTTGCATCTTTCATCGAGATATAGAAGGGTCACATGAGGGGAATAAATTTGATCGCTATCGAGAGAGGCTTTCAATTAAATTAGGAACATTGACCAACATGAATGATTTCAAATTGTCAATTTAATNCGACATTTTAACAATGCATCTCACATATTCGAAAAATACATTTACTTGCCTTCATTAGTTTAGTTGAAATTTACATATTAGTATAGAAAGAATCACAAAAGTTGTTTACTATTCGATTAAAGTTATTATTAAGTTTAACTCGATCAAACACGTAGTTCTCGTGGGTTCGACACTCTACACACTACTTTATTACTTGTTCACGATCCCGTTCACTTGCGGGAAATCAAACGATCAAAAACCAACTCCAGAAACTAATTCACGGATTCCTCACAGAAGAAGAAGAAGATGAAAGAACAGAGAGTAAACAGAAGACTCTAGAAACCCTCAAGAATGAAAGAATATGAATGAATGAGAAAACCAATCGAATACCCAAAATATCTAAGCCTCGAGATTGAGCAACCATTCATCCAACGGTCCAGAGAAATATACGCTTTTGCCAAGAAGAAAAACAACCAAAGTTGCAATCAGCTAAACACGTTTTATGGTCGGACAGGTTATTTGGCTGAGTAAGAAAACTGGCCTTTATTTCAATTAACATGGGTAATAAGTAATTGGGTCGAAGGCCATTCATCATTGCCTAGGTGGGCTAGACTGGCATCATCACAACCTCACACAAGCCAGCCTTCCGATGGATTCACAAAGTGATGGATGATATGCACACTGAAATTGCTTGTATCCTTCATGGTCGGGTTCATGTCATCTCTGTCTCTTCTCCTGAACTTGTACGAGAGCTCTTGAAAAAATAGGACATTATTTTTGCATCAAGACCAGATTTCATGTCTGGAAGATTAAGTAGCAAGGGGTATTTAACTGCAGTAATTTCACCTACCAACGATCGATGGAAAAAAAATGAGGGGAGTTCTTGCTTTACATGTGCTTGCATCAGCAAAGCACCATTGGCTTCACGATAAAAGAATGGAAGAAGCTAATAATCTTGTTCGTTATGTCTACAACCAGTGCAAGAATTATTCGGAAGGTGGTTGTTTGGTGATTGTTAGAGTCGCCGCACAACAGTAGTGTGGCAACGTTATCAGGAGGTTGATATTCGGCAAAATGTACTTTGGAATTGGTATAGAATATGGAGGGCCAGGTACTGAAGAAGAAGAACATGTTGCTGCACTCTTTAAAATTCTTTCCTCCCTCTTTGGGTTCAGCATTGCAAATTATGTTTCGTGGTTGGAGCTTTTTGATTTCGATGGTCATAAAGGGATCCTAAAGAAGGCTATTGGGAGTCTATCTAAATTCCATGACCCACCGAGAAATACATGATAGGATTCAGGCCTGGAAAAAGGGGAGGAGAGCAAATGAAGAGTACATTCTTAATGTTTGATAAACCTTAAAGACTCGGCAGGTGCTCCGCTTTTGGCTATTGAAGAGATCAAAGCACAAATTACTATAAGAATGCCAAGCTACTCAAATCTACTGCCCTCTTTAGCTCTCACAACCTTAGTAGTCTAGAACCCTAATATGAATTTCTCATTCACATTTATAGAAAATTAATTGACCAAGTACTATGATATTAATGGAAAGATAAGTTGAACACTAACTAACACGTTGACATTGCTTAAATTAAAAAAAAATGTATGTACAATTTACTGTTTCTTGAGAGTAATATCAAACTTTATTATAGTTTTTATTGATTTCTTTCATTGACTAAGAGTAACTCCAAAACCTTTTTTTTAAAAGCATATTTTGCAATCTACGTATTATTTATAAATTTAAAGAGTAAAAATTTTAACTATACCATCAGACTCTTTATTTTTAAAACTTATATTCCCAAAAAAAAATTAATTTTTCCATATCTTTTATTTGCACTAGCTTTCCTTCAAATTATCATATTATTTTCCTCTATTAAAAATTGAAATATTTTGAATGCATTTAGAGAGTGGATGATTTTGAAAGCTAAACTCACTCTTTATTTTAAATTTTAATTTGAAGGGTCTTTTGGAGCATAAATTTAAAGGTTGATTCTTTAAAATAGCGAATATCTTATTTTTAAAGAGTCTTTTGAAAATGGCCAATCCTATTAGAAATCTTATTTCTCTACTATATAATTGATATTTACAGGAAATGATGTTAGCCATAGTGGATAATCCATCAAATGCTATTGAGTGGGCTCTTGCAAAGATGATAAATCAACCTGAGATTTTGAAAAGGGCTTCTGCAAAATTGGACTTGGTGGTTGGAAGGAACAGACTGGTTCAAGAATCGGAGTTAAATAAACTAAATTATGTGAAGGCGTGTGCAAAAGAGGCATTTAGACTTCATCCAATAGCACTCTTCAACGTTCCACATGTATCTATGGAAGACACAACTGTAGCTGGATACTCTATTCCAAAAGGTAGTCGCGTATTATTGAGTCGTACAAGTCTTGGTCGAAATCCAAGAATATGGAAAGAGCCTCTGAAGTATAAGCCTGAGCGTCACCTCAAAGACGATGGCTCAGCAGTTGTTCTTGTTTATTCTGAATTGAACGTGCTATCGTTTGGAACTGGAAAGTAAGGATGTGCAAGTGTTGGGACCACAATGTTATTTGCAAGACTTATTCATTGGTTCACTTGGAACACCCCACCTGACGTGCCAAATATTAACCTAATTGAGTCCGAGTGTGATCTCTTGCATGCTAAGCCATTGTATGCACTAGCAAAACCCCGGTTGTCTTCAAACATTTATCAGCAACTTCAAAATTAAAATTCCATGCAAGTCTGTTAGCATTGTTGGAATCTAGACAATGCACTTAATTCAGACAAAACCAATTATAGTTTAATTTGTTTTGAGTCAAATATAAATTATGGTAAAGTTTGGTATGTATTGTTTGAATAAGTCATATTAAAGAGTCAAATTCTAGATTAGTGACTAGGCAAATTAATGGTCGTTTCATATCCTGAATTCTTATGTACACCATTATGAAAGGTAACATGAATTGAAATAAATGTTTTCCTTCGTTTAGAGCTCTGCATTGTGACTGATAAAAAACTTGGGAGTCTTGTTTTGGACTATGACTTAGCAACTCGTAAATATTGTATCATCGAGCTCTAGGTACCAACTCAATTTTCTTTCATGTACAATATGAATTTTTATGGACAGAAGTCAAAACATGAAAGAACGAATTCTGTGAGCAACCCACCATTGTACACAAACTATACACATGGCTTTTTGAAGTTCATTCACTTGGTTAACATTTCATTATATAATGTGATGAACAAAGGCCCATTAATCTTTCCATGTGATGAACGAAAGCCATTTTGGGTGAGACAATTATGTTAGTCTCACGCGATTGATACTGAAGAGTGTGTATTGGCTGCAGCTGGATAAGTGATGGGATTTGAAGACAAAGAGGAGGAAAATGATGAAATTCATTCACACAAAAATATGAAGATACATGGCTAAATATATAGCCATACTTGGATACATTTTTCAAAGATACTTCTGACAACTATTCTTCCAACCAAAACTAAACCATGCTGGTCAATACAATAACTTGTAGTAGGTGTAAACTAGTCTAACAATTCATCATTACATATGTTAGACATTAATCAAAAAATATTGTTGAATGACAACAAAAATGTCACACACAGTTCATCACTCCTCCTTGATATTTTTGTTGGAAACACCAAGACATTTTCTTAGTGTTTCAAACCTCTCCTTAGGTAATGCTTTGGTGAAGATATCAGCCACTTGCTCCTCAAAATTGCAGTGCCTCAATTCTATCTCCTTCATTTCTTGAGCTTCCCTAATGAAGTGGTACTTGATCTTTATGTGTTTAGTCTTCCCATGAAACACTGGATTTTTCACAATTGTTACTACAGATTAGTTGTCACAAAGAATGGTAGTTGCTTCAAATTGCTGGTGCTTCAGATCATTCAGAATTTTTCTGAACCAAATTGCTTGATTAGTTACCTCAGTTGTTGCTATATACTTTACTTCAACTGTGGATTGAGCCACCATTTTTTGTATGATAGAGTTCCAGCAGACAAGACTTGAACCAGCATAGAAAGCATAGCATGAAGTACTCTTCATGTCATCAACAAAATCGGCCCAATCACTATCAATGAATCCTGTCAATACCAGATTTTCTGATTTCTTGAAGTTGATTCCATAGTCCTCTGTCCCTTTGATATATCTCAACACTCTTTTTGCAGCTTGGAAATGAATTTCACTTGTAACTGTTAGGTAGAGCAAGCATCCAACCAAGCTCCTATAAACATTTTCATCAGTTTTCTTTGCACTATCATCTTTCATGAACTTTGAATTTTGGGCTAAAGGAGTGTGAAGTGATTTGCAATGCTACGTATTGAACTTTTTAAACACTTCTTTAGTATACCTCCTTTGGCAAACAAAAATACTATCTTCAGTTTGATCAACCTCCATTCCAAGAAAATATTTCATTTCACCTAGATCAGTCATCTCAAAATCCTTCTTCAATTAATCTTTTATCTCATCAATCAAGGCTGCATTACTTCATGTGATTAAGAAATCATCTACATAGAGTGAAATAATGAACAGATCCTCCTCCACTGGTTTGATATACAATGTTTGCTCATTAACACTCTTGTTGAAACTAAGGCTCCTGAGATGACTGTCAATTCTGCTATACCAACTTCTTGGCGTCTGCTTCAAGCCATATAAGGCTTTCCTCAGTAAATACACCTTATCTTCTTCTCCTTCTTCGGTAAAGCCTTCAGGTTGCTCAATGAAAATCTCCTAGTTCAGATGCCCATTTCGGAAGGAAGATTTAACATCCAGCAAATATATTTTCCATCTTGATTGAGCAGCCATTGCAAATAACAACCTTATTGTTTCAAGTCTGGCAACATGAGCAAATGTATCAGTAAAATCAATTCCATATTGTTGAGCATAGCCCTTTACAACTAGCCTAGCTTTGAACTTGTTGATTAAACCATCAATATTGAACATTTTCCTGAATACCCACTTAACTCCTATGACATTCTTGTTTCTTATTCTATCAACAAGCAGCCAAGTCTCATTCTTTTCAATTGCCATAAGTTCATCCTTCATGGCTTCTATCCACTCCTTTGAATGTGCAGCTTCATTATAGTTTGCAGGCTCTTGAATTGCAAAATTATAAGTAGCATAGATATCCTGAAGTGATCTTGTTCTCAACACTTCATTTTCCGAATCTAATTCACCTTTAGGTTCAGCTTCATCTTCCATTTCTTCTTCATCATTACCAGCATTTTCTATTTAAGAAAGTAGTCTAAGAGCCCCAGATTTATTCACAGCATTTGACTCCCAGTTCCATGAAGAGATCTCATCAACTTTGACATCTCTGCTGGAAACAACCTTGTTAGTTTGAGGATTATAAACTCTATATCCTTTTGCATTTCCACAATAACCAACCAAGACATCAACTTCAACCTTTTGACTCAATTTATCCCTTTTTGCATCAGGAATGTGAGTGTAACATATGCTTCCAAACACTTTCAGATGTGCCACATCAGATTTTACTCCATACCATGCTTCATAGGGTGTTTTCTTGTCCAAGGCTTTTGTTGGTAGTCTATTAAGAAGGTATATGGCTGTGTTCACAGCTTCAGCCCAAAAATCCTTAGGCACCTTCTTCTCCAACATTAGACATCTAGCCATCTCAATAACCGTTATATTCTTCCTTTCACAAACTCCATTTTGCTAAGGTGAATGGGGAATAGTTAGCTGATGTTTAATTCCAACTTTATCATAGAACCTGTCAAACTGGTTGCAGGTATATTTAGTGTCATTGTCTGTCCTTATGGCTTTGATCTTGCAATCACTTTCATTCTCTACAAAGCTTTTAAACTTCTGAAAGACTGCTGCAACTTCAGACTTCATTTTCAGAAAATAAACCCAACACATCCTTGTTAGATCATCTACAAAGAGAACAAAGTATCAGCTACCATTTAAAGTTTGTGTTCTCATTGGACCACACACATTAGAATAGACTAATTCCAGCTTACTTGAAGCTTTTCTTGACTGATTTTTAGGAAATGGCAACCTGATTTGCTTTCCCAATTGACAAACATCACACACACAAGCATCATCATTTACTTTTGGCATATTCTCCACAAGCTCTAGTTCATTCAGGTGCCTAAGTGAAGTGTAATTTGCATGTCCAAAATGTTTATGCCATAGAGAAGACTCAATCAAGGTACTGGCAAAGGCATGTGAGTTAACATTCTTCCATTCCAAAGCAAAACTCCTATGCCTCATTTCTACTGTTATCAACTCCAGATTATTTTGGTCCAAAATTGTGCAACTACTATCCTTAAATATTAAGGTATAGCTCTTCTCAATTAATTGGCCAACACTTATCAGATCTTGGTCAATATTTGGAACATACAGAACATCAAAAATGAATTTAGTACCTGATGGTGTATGGACTGAGACTTTGCCAATTTCTTTCACCACAACATACTTTCTATTTCCCATTTTTACTTTTGATCTGTAAGCATCATTTAGCTGCACAAAGATATCTGAGTTTGAAGTCATATGATGAGTGCAGCCACTATCAAGTAACCAATTTTCAACCTTGCTAGTAGCTGTGAAGTTTATGGTAGAGAACAGATGCTCTTCAGACTGATCTTCTACAACTTTGGCCTGCTGCAACCCCTTCTTTTCCTTCTAATTTTTATAGACTCTTTCCATATATCCAGATTGTTTACAGGACCTACATTGGACTACAGGTCTGAAACAATACCATTTAGGTGAGTGGACTTTCCTTTAACAGCTTCCTTCTTCTCGTTTTGTGGCTTCTTTCCATCAAAACTTGTTTGAGTTCTCTGCTTTCCTTTAGCAAACAGAGCACCCTCAACTTGCTCTTCTTGCCTGAACAATCTCTTTTATTCAATGGCATGGAGGGCATTCACTAGTTCAGCCAAAGAGATGCTAGCCAAGTCCTTAAATCTTCAAGTGGAGAAATCTTGGATTCAAACTTTTCTAGCCAACAGATTAACACCTTCTCCACTACTCTCTTGTCTGGCAAATCATCACTTAACAGCCTAATTTGATTCACCACCTTCATCAACCTATGAGAGAAATCCTTGACAAATTCTGAATCCTTCATTTTTGGAGTTTCAAACTTCCTTCTTATATTCAGAACCTATGTTTGTCGATTCTCTCACTCCCTTGAAATTTCTCCTTCAGTCTATCCCATGCTTCCTTTGCTATTTCAAAGGTGATTATCCTTGTGAATATAGCATGTGAAATAGCAAACTGAATGCAAGAGAGAGCCATGAACTTCTTGGCAACATCTTCAATGTGTTGTTTGATTTGAGCAACCGTGGGGTTAGCTCTCAATGGTAGAGGTTCAATGTATGTCTCAGTTATCTCCCAAAGGTCATAAACCTTGAGATAGGCTTTCATCTTCGTAGCCCAGATATTGTAATTTTCTCCATTAAAAGCTGAAGGAAGGAGCGCTAAAAATCCACTGGAAGCCATCACTCACATTTACACGTTTGGTTAGTGAAGGTTCCTTACTTGTTCTCTCTCAAGAATTTCTCAGAATGAAAGGAAAAAACTAAGAGCAGAGCTTACAGGATTTGCAAAGAGCTTTCGGATTTTACACAACATACCGGATTTGCACACACTTATCGGTTTTTGAAGTTACCGGATTTGCAAAAAGCTTACTAAATTTTATACAACTTACCGAATTTGACACAACTTACCGAATTTGCTTTGAACTTACCGATTTTAATAGAGCTTACCATATTTGCAAAGTCTATCAGTTTTGTTTACTGGTTTTTTGCTCAATTTTTGCTTTGTTTTCCAGCTTTTTTCCATCCTTTCTAAGATCGATTTTCAGTTCTGAAACCACTCATGGAATTTGAAGACAAAGAGGAGGAAAATGATGAAATTCATTCACACAAAAATATGAAGATACAAGGCTGAATATATAGCCATACTTGGATACATTTTTCAAAGATGCTTCTGAAAACTATCCTACCAACCAAAACTAAACCATGCTAGTCAATACAATAACTTGTAGTAGGTGTAAACTAGTCTAACAATTCATTATTAAATGTGTTAGACATTAATCAAAAAATATTGTTGAGAAACAACAAAAATGTCACACACGGTTCGTCAATAAGATATTTGTTAAAAGGTGGAAGAATAACTTAAATGTTGTTGTTAGTTATTTTTTTATTTTTTGCATTCCCCCTGCCCCCCAAAAAAAGTTGGCCGACTTAAATAAGTAGAATATTTTTTTAAGGGAATTATCATGTAGTAAGAATTGATTGTGAAGCAATTAGGTTTCTTGAGATGAAGGCTATATATAACCAAAGAAAGCTTGATACAATTGAGGGAAAAAGAATTGGAAAATGAATGGAGAGAGAAAAATGAATAAAATAAAATAAAAACATTATTGCAACTTACCAGATTTGTGTCTGGACTGTGTTTTAAATTAACACACATGATATAGAGAAGAATGTACACAAAAAAATAAAAAAATAAAAAGTAAATAAAAAGGCTGTTGAATGTAAAGAAGGAAGAGAGAAAGAATAGGAAAGGAAAACGAGTGTGTCCGTGTGCATGAGTTTATTAGTTTTGTGTAGAAAGAGAATAGCAAATGAAAGTGACAATAAAGAGATCGTTTGGAAAAAGAAAGAAAATGACAAGAGAGAAACTAAAGAAAACGATCACCATAAAAAAAAAAGGACTCCAACGATCAAAACTTCAGCTACCAAACAAAGTGGTTGCTATAAGACAATCACAGACCAAATATTGGTTGGTAGAGATTTTGATATGGTAAAATTGGATGAATTTTGTTATACTCTTCAGCAACAATTTTGTGGTCACTGTTGTGATGTTTCAACAACCAACTTTCAACTGGTCGCTAGAACAAATGGCGAGATCCCACTCTTTTTTTCCCCATTTTAGCAACCATGTACATCATGTGTTTGTTGGATATTATTTGCCTTCAATGACCATTAAGTGGTCACTGGTGTGATCTTCAGTCACCAATATTAAATTGTCGATGGAACAAGTCCCATGCATTTTTTCCCGATTCAACGACCAATTCATGTGGTCACTGGACATTTATCTACCTTCGACAACCATTCAGCGGTTACTGGTGTAAAACTTTAGTAACCAATATCAAATGATTGCAAGAACACATGGTGTTGGAATTTGGGCGTGACTTAAATTTCGTTGTTGAAGTGTCTGAAGTATTGAAGAATTCTAATTAAAGTGCACGTCATGAAAAATTCATATTTGGAATGCTATTAGAGTTCTATATCAAGTTGAAATTCTATTTTAGATGCCCATCGGAGTTGGAAATTAGTATTGAATTTGAAGAAGAGTTCGGAATGAAGAAAAACACTTTTGAACACTTTAGAAAGAAATTTACCCTAGATGCAACGCTTAGATGCCACCCTAGAGCGCCCAGGCACTACCGCGTTGTTTCCATTTTTCAAATTTTTTCTCTCCTATTTCGTTTTGGATTCGATTGTTTTGGCATTCTACTTCATCAACAACTCTACCAAGAGGATTTCGACGTCCCCTACATGTTCCCTATAAATACTAGGCTCTTCTATACAATTTTGTAATATGAAAAAATAGATTACTAGAATTATATGATCCATTGTAATTTTTTCTCTTGTCCATTATTCTTCAGTCAATTAAATCTTTTAATTCCCTGTCATATTTCTTGTATTTATTATTCTTTTACTTGATCAAATACTTTATTATTGTACCATATAACTTCAACATCTCAATCCGATGGTTCGTTACACAACAAGTAGTATCAGAGCGATTCTGGTATCTTATTTGTTTCACAACAAGTGGTATTAGAGAGCCCAGGTTTAGCAGTTTCGCAAGAGCGCAGTGTTTGATTTGTTCGAAATTTTTGTTCGTGATGATTTCCACGAAGTATGACATTTCACTTTTGGATCGAGTGCTAGATTTTCGTTATAGCAGGTTAAGATGCATGCAATAATCACACAACTAGATTTGGATGATGCGTTACTGGGAATTGACAAGATGCCCACAACTTTGACTGCTGAGGAGAAATTACGGAAGGATAAGAAGTCAGTTTCTCACATTCATCTTCATCTATCAAATACTATTCTCCAGAACGTTTTAAATGAGAATTCAGTAGCTATTTTATAGTTGAAGTTAACCCAATTGTACATGACTAAAAGTCTGACAAGTAAGTTGAATCTCAAGCAGCGTTTATACTCTCCTCGAATGGCAGAATGAGGATCATTGGAAGATCATCTCACTATATTTAAAGATATTGTCGCTGGTTTGGAAACTTTAGAAATAGAGTATGATGAAGAAGATTTGGCCTTGATCCTATTATACTCGTTGATCGCTTCATTTTCTTCATTTAGAGACATGATCTTGTATAGTCGTGATATTCTCATCATAGTGGAGGTGTATAATCCATTGTATTCAAAAGAGAAGATGAATCATCAAGTTTATAAGGTCGGAGATGGAGAAAGTATGGTTGCTCATGGTGGTTTAGGAAAGGGCAAATCAAAATTTAAGTTCAGTAATCAGATTTGTAACTATTGCAATAAAAAGTAGCACATGAAGAAAGATTGTTACAAATTGCAGAATAAAGAAAGAATGATTGTAAATAGATATTCAAATACTTCAGGAGAAGCAGACCTCCTGGAGAACGTTGTAAGTGATGGAGATATCTTAACTATTTCTGACATTGAATCTAAACTGAAAGAGGATTGAATTCTTGATTCAGCGTAAATAAGGACTTGTTTTCTACATATGCAACGGTATCCAAAGTTGTCGTGGTTATGGAAAACAACGCACCTTGTTGGGTTGCTAAAATTGATACGATCAGATTGAAGCTTTTGGATGGAGCAATTAGAGCACTTGGCCACGTTCAACACGTTTCGAATTTGAACAAGAATGTAAATTTGATCTTTGATAAATATGTAAAAATGATACATTATAATTATTTTTTAATTTCTCCACTTAGCTATCAACTCAAATATTTTTCCCAAGATTCTCTGATCAGGTAGCAGTTGAGATTCTGGGTATTTTTTTGGTGTTGAGCCTTGATTTTGGAGTGAGAACCACACGACAGAGTTAGCTAGTATAACTCATTCCATAGAACATATGGAACACGTGTTCATTTTTTAACGTCATTCTCCACATCTTGTAGATAGTTGGATGTGCTCACAATGTATTTTGCATCCATACATATTATTCATGTTATTTTCATTGCAAAAGTTTTAGAATTTGGCTTATCTTATAATTCTATGGTTATTGAAGGGAATCATAATTTAGCACGGATATGATATTATTGTTGGGAATTGTATATTTTTGTTTACAGTTTGGTTAGACCAATTTACAAGGGAGATAATGCCGAGATTTTAAACAAAATAATTCATATGAGGTTGCACATGGTCAGTGTCTTGATGGTGGGTCCAATATTTAGTTGGGATCTATCATCGCCGCACATCACGTATCGAGTCCACTAGTGATATTCGGGATGGGGCTTGTCAGAATCCTACAAAATATTTACAAAAAAAAAATATTGTTTGAGCAATTATAAATAATTTATAAACGATAGCCAAATAAGGACCAATTATTTTCAAAGTCCATACAAACAATTTATGTTTTATTTTTCATAGAACCCTGCTTCACGTAAAAGGACCTATATTACAGGTCCCTTATAGGGCACACATATAAAGCCTACGCATAATTTTTTTAATACATTGTGGGGCCAACCATGTGAGTGACCTGATGAGTCCTTGTGAATTAATCCCACGTACGTTGGGATTAATTCTTTTTCATATTATGAGACAAATAAGTTAATTGATTTAGGTTGCATTGGGAATGGACCACAGATATTCAAACTGATTTATCCCAATTTTCATTGTTGGTTCTTTTGATTTCAATTCCAATTTTGGCTTTGCTCAAATCAATTAAATCAAAAAGTAACAAGATAAATCTCATTTTTAACGGCAATACAACATCTTGATTAAAAAAATAAAAAACAGTTATACAACATTGAATGAAGGCATCGTGTAGATATGACAGCATACTCTATTTCGAGGGCTCTGGTTGTTCTTTATTTTCCTTTGGAAGAGAGGATGAGAATTCGATTTCAATTTTTGAATTTTAATGTTGTAATCATATTTATTTATTTAAGTTAAATAGTAAATGAGAAACAAATTTTAAAAAATCCACCAAGTCAGTTCGGGGTGAGTCTTGCACAATATTTCTTCATCGATCATTGGGGCCAATAAATCGTGCCTACAAGAAGTAAATCTATATTAACTTATCTATAAAACAAGTCAAAACAGTGGAATATGAAAACGTCATAGGTGTTAGTATTTTTATAGGTGTAACGATCCCAATCAATTGACTCCATAAGAAGGGTTTTTGGATGAGTAGTTCTCTTAGTCTTCACACACACACATATAAGTTATTGGAAATCGATCAGATTACATTACAATAAAAATAACATTTTGCAACATACAAAATGTAACGTTCACGAATAGTTTAAAGATAACTACATAAATTAGACTTCCTAATATAAATGAATAATGTTATTCATAGTCAGCGACTACAATAGTTGCCCTATGTGACATCCTACTTGTGATGATTTCATTTTTAATATGTGCTTGTTTCCTTTTTTTTAATTATTATTATTATTATTAAAATCATGACATAGAGGATGACTACTATAATTACTCACTACAAATAGCATTATTCAATGTATATTCCTAATTAATCCAAAATAAATGAAAATAAAATCTAATTTTATTAAATAAAACAAATTTAGAAATACGCATTTTAAGAGCCATAAACAACGAAATTTGATCATAACATATCAAATTCATGAGAATTTATAATCTTTTAAAATCATCATAATCTCAAATGAGATATCCTTGTAAACTTACCCCCACCCATTTAATAAATCCCACCCAATTAGAATTTGACCCAACAGGCAAAAAAAAAAAAAAGAAAAAAAAAAGAATGAAAAAATTGTCAATCCAAACAAATTCACAACATTACCTATCGAAGCTGAACTCGACCAAAATACACAGACGTTCAAGCACCTTTGTTGATTTATTTTTGTCACCATTTTCCCCATCGTGTTCAAGACTTGGTGATTGTTTGCCATATCTTCAAATTTGTATAATAACCAACACTAAAGATATTGAATAAATATGTCCCTTAGACTTTCATCTCGTGTTTTCCTAATTTATTTATTTTTTTTATTTTTTTTTTTTATTATTTTTTTTTTTTGCTGCATAAGATTTTTATCTAAATTTCGCTAACTTTTTCCCTGAAATTGATTTTAATGGGGGTGTTTATGGGTGTTTTTGTGAAGACCAGGGCATCATTGGCGGATTGGAATTTTATGAAATTCTCCTCGTAAGCTAGGACAACACTCAAATCAATCACACATTCCTATTTCAACACCTTCTACAGCTCAATGTAGATATCAGTGACATGTAAGCAATAATGTGAGCCTTTTTGTTAACAATTTGGATTTCTAATTTTGAACAATAAATTTGCTTGGAAAAACAGACTTTCATCTAATTACGGGTTCATTAAGATCAGATCCTTGCTTTTTAGTTCCCTCAGCTTGGTTTGAATCCACATCAGTAAAGCTTTCAAATTTTCTTTTCTTTGTTTTACTCTTTTTCCTTAGCTGGTTTAAAGTCACGTTGGCATCTAGATCACTGCTCATTTCATCATCATAGCCTCTTCATGCTGCTATGTGGGAATAGACTCTTCATGCAAACTATCTTTTGGTACTATGCTACCATTCAGGTGTTGGAAATTTCTTACTGGACAACTAGATTGTGCTGCTGATGAATTAATTGCCCTATTTTGATCGAGAACTTCTCTATCAGTTTAATATTTGTTAATGCATCAAAATTACCTTCCTTGTCGATAAGTAAACATTGAATGAGGTTGACACATGACTGAGTTCAGAAGCTATGACCAGGTTATTCGTATAAATTCATTTTATTTTTTCCAAGATGTTTGTTTATTTTTTCTTCTGATATTTGAATGTCGAAACCTCTATAGGAGGATAGTTATTCTACGTGACTCAAATGCTATGTTAGTCATATCTTCAGCTTATAGTATCGGACTCTAACACTTCATTTATCATCTCATTTAAGGAGGGTTTGATTGTGATATTTCCATGCTTGATTATTATTTTGAAGTGCCTTGAGTTTTGTTTGTGAAAACTGAAGCTGCTACTTATTTTGCAAACTAATATAACATTTTTTTTTTTTTATCTTTGATTCGACAATTTGTATTTGCATATCGTAGACAAATTGATGATCAACTTATATTTTCGTGTATTTCTTTCAATGCACACAAGAAAGATCGGTTGGTCACATTGAATTATTTAAAAACATACTTTCATACTACAGTGCTAGACGGAGGTGTTAGTAAATCACGTGCTATGACAATTAATAATGAAATAATGACCTTCATGACATCTCCAAAAATCAAGTAAATCTATTGCCATTGCATCAACAGGTTCTACGATTTTAAGCATTTCTTGCAAAAATATCTAGTTAATTCTACTGGTATTCCACATATGCTTACGTTGATTTACTTTGATTGTAGGAAGGACATATACTAGAACCTACATTAAACGTTTCATCCTTAATATTTGTGAATAAATTAAATAATTGTTGGTTTGTTAGTTCAAACACTACTAGAAAGTGCGGCTTCAGCGATGGAGGCTAAACGTAGTTGGATGTTTGAACGAGCCGATGATGGTTTTCTTGCTGACATATTTATTAAAGGGCTTGAAGAGTTTATTGAATTTACCTTTTCACAACCTAGAGGTGGAGATAAAATTAAGTGCCCATGTTCTAAATGTGACAATAGGAGGTTTCTAGAAGGAGATGCTGTGAGATTTCATCTTTACAAAAATGGATTTAGAAGTGGTTATATACAATGGATAGCACATGGTGAGCCACTCGTTAATCATACATTAGATATTGGTAAATCCTCAGTTGCACAAGTTACAATGAACTATACCCATCAAACATGGTAATAGATGCGATGGATCCTGAGATGTTCAACGAATTTATCAATCAAGATCAGTGTGCTCCTATGGAACATGTCCCAAATCAACAAATTTCTTTAAACTCCTAGAAGAAGCCGACAAACCTATTTAACTAGGATGTAGTAAGCATACCAAACTTTTGACAATGGAAAGACTCTTGAATTTGAAATCTGAATATAATATGCCTACAATGTGTTATGATCGCATGTTGTCCATAATTAATTTTACCGGAAGGTGACAAGTCAGAAGTGACATTTTATAAAATAAAGAAAATGTTATCTAGTCTTGGCCTTGGAGTAGTGAAGATCAATGCGTATATTAACGATTGCCTATTGTACTATAGAGAAACAGAGAACATGACACAATGTCCTAAGTGTTGTAGTCCACGGTATAAAGGGAAGGTATCTCGATCAAGGCATAGAGTTCCGCACAAGGTACTGCGATATCTACCCTTAATCCCTAGGCTTCAAAAGTTGTATATGTCAAGGCATACATCAGAGCACGTGATTTGGCATTCAAAGAACCAATTAACGCAAGGTGAAATCTTGCATCCCGTACGTAGTGAGGCATGGAAGCACTTTAATCGAACTTATCCTCATTTCAACCTCGATCAATGTAGTGTACGTCTTGGTTTATGAAAATATAGATTTAATCATTTTACCATGTCTAATGTGCAGTACTCTTGTTGGCTAGTTATAATGACTGTGTACAATCTACCACCTTGGATTTGCATGAAACAAGATAATATGTTTTTGAGTATGGTTATCCCGAAACCAGAGAGTCCTCGAAAAAACCTTGATATTTATTTACGTCCTCTTATAGATGAACTAAAAATATTGAGGGATGAAGGTGTTGAAACATTCAACATGCATACAAAGCAAAATTTTCATATGAAAGCTACATTGATGTGGACAATAAGTGATTTTTCGGGATATGGTGTGTTGTATGGATGGAGCACACATGGTCTAAAGTCTTGTTCGTATTGTATGGGTCAAAATAAATCATTTACACTTAAAAATGGAGAAAAGACGTCGTTTTTTATTGCCATCGTAGATTCTTACCATCCAAACATGCTTTTAGAAAACAATGAGACAAGCTCTATATAGGTAGAGTTGAAAAAGATGAGGCACTACATCGGCTAACTGGTGATGAGTTGCGAATTGAAAAAGAGAAGCGAAAAATGATGAAATCAAAAGTTTGGGGATTCAATTGCAACTTTTCAATAGTTGATTCGGACAACTAAACGATGATTGAAGATACTACGAGTTCAACTAGAAGAAATTAAAAGTTAAAGGATCAAAATTACAAGAAAAAAAAAGGATCGAAAAAACTCAAGAATCTAATTTTGGGACCAAATTGCACATCTACAAAACCCTTCGAAATATTTTTACAGAGAACCAGTGCCTAGGTGCCATTGACAAATTTTTTTACAGAAAACGGGCTCCTAAGCGCTACTAAGATCCTTTATGATAGAATTCTTTTCCAATTTAAATTTTAACGTACATTGAATAGAAGACCTCATTACATTATATTTTCACTCCTAAAAATTCACTCTAGATTTTCACTATATCAAATCCCTAAAATTCTCCCTCCCAATTTTTTTGTACAATTCCCTCACAAATTTTGTGTATTCCCTCCATTATCTTTAATGTGTTTCAATCTCTAGATATCTATAAAGCTTTCCCTACATTTACACTGTAAACTTTTCAAAACTATTAAAAATCGGTATTTCTTCACTTTCATATATGTGAAGAGTTTATATATATCTCTAACCCTTTTGAATAGAAGATGTCTACTATACGATGGCCTTCCAGACGTCGGTCTCACAGACTAGAAGATGAGAAAGATGAAGAATGGAATCAATATGGTCCTCAACCATCACTTTCTATTGAAAAAGAAGAGGGTGGGTCCATTGGAAGGACAAGGAGTGGGTCTACTGAGGAGGAAGACGATTGTTCTATTGGAAGGACAAGAGGTCCCAACCAATGCACAAATATCTCTGTAGATGGCTCAGGAAGGATTATCTTAGAATGGGATGAAAATAAGTAAGTCTGCATTTTTTGTTGATTATTTCTTCATTTTCTATAACATATAATAATTATATGATATGTGCAAATGGAGTACAATAAGAACCACATTGTTAATGATTTTTTAGTTTCTGTAATAATGTCCATGTTTTGGTTCTTTTTTAGTTTTAAATGGACTTAAATGAATAAAATCATATTTTCAACTTAGTGCTTATATTGCATTGGTAAAAAATATTAAACATTATTGTTGTTGACCTCAATGTATTTGTGTGCTCGGAGCCAACTCATTTTTATAAAAATAAGTGTGATGTTTAGGCAGTTACTGATCAAAATGGAGCAAAGATTTCTTAAAAAGACAACATTAAGTCGTCTGGTTTAAACCTTCAATTTCTACAATTATGTACTATTAGTTCAATATTTCTGTAACATTAAGTCGTCTAGTTCAAGCATTTCACAAGCTTTGTAATTCGTTCACTTTGATCCTTTTTTTTCTTTCCAATGCAGGTTTACTACCGTATTCGCATCACATGACCTTAGTGCTACGATGAAGGTTTATCTTGGATGGCATTACTCAACCTTTAGCACAATACCAGAGGCACAACAAGAACGCTCTTCTGGAAACAATTTGAGGGTTTTTTTACCATCCATTGCACAAATTATGTTGTAAAATCTATTGATGCATCATAGTTATCATATCTTGCCCTTTTTGAAGCATTAGAATTTTCAATAGCACTAGTTAGTACTCGCATTTATGTATATATTGGATTGCAAATGAATTTCTTGGAATTTTTGTGTGTTTAAGTTGTGAAAACTGGGTAGATTTCAAAATGTACTTAACATCATGATGCTCATATTTATTTTTGTGTTTTGCCTGCGAATGAGTTTAATCTAGAAATTTGGGTGGTAGTGGAGTACATTGTAAAATTACTTGTTATCCTATCCGATCCCTTTTAAAGCATCATAACTCTGAGCAACACTAGTTTCGTTGGATTCTAATGTGGAGTTAGTGGAAATTAAGACTTACAAAGATGACAATACTAAAATGGTGTGTTCAATTTTTCCTTATATCCCATGTTCTTCTCTTACTGTTAAATTATTGATCTAGAATAGTGGTTTTTGCATTTTAGGGTTTTAAATTGTTGGCAACGGCAGTTTGGTTACCCAGAAGTCTATTCACAAGATGTTTGTCTTTAATTTTCATTTACGCACACACTTTTACTGATAAAATCCACAAGAAATGCACACTTACGCAACTGAAAAGAGACTAAGATGAATCACACGCATGGAAAGATTTTTCTATTTGTTGTTTAATGCAAGTATGTCAAGTGTTGCTAAACTAGCAAAAATCTAATGAACCTTTTATAATAAAGCTAAACTAAGTGCAGAATGACTAGTTATAAAAAAAAATTACATTTTTGTGTTTCTTATCACTGATTTGTTTCTCATGTAATTCCTGTTATTATATTAGAATAAATACACTTGGGATGTAGAAAAGCAAGAGGAGGTGAAGGCAATATGGTTAGCAGCCTCGAAGGTTCGACTTAGGGACATATTTTGTGAGGCTAGAGAAGACGCAAAGAAGAAAAGTGGTTCTAAAGATGTGGCTGATTGGAAGAGACATGGACCACATTGGTTAAGCCCTGAGCATTGGAATGAGTTTGTAGAAAGAAATAGAACAACGATGAATGGAAGAAGAAGTCCAAATCTGGACATGAAAATCGACTTACGCATAAATTAGGAACAGTGACTAAGCACACATCCGGTTCGATAACAATTGTCGCATACGAACATAAAATGGTATGTCCCTTCGAATGTTTTTTATTCACAACTAATTAAATGTGTATGTTTTTGCTTACTTTAGTTGTTTAATATATAACTTAGTGAATGTATGATCTATTATGATATATTTGTTGTTGAATTATAGTGCAAAGATTTAGGTCGGCCACCACATGCTTCAAAGATGTTCAAACGTGTACATAACCGAAACAAGGGACAAGGAGAATATGTTAATAATAAATTGTGACTTGTTTGAGTAAGTATATATAAAATATATTTGTATTACATATTTCATATAGCGTAGATTATGACATATTTGTTTTTGTAGGAAAAGTATGAGCTTTCTATAGAGGTAAAGCATGGTTCAAAGCTATTATCACAACCTGAGATTGATATTGAATTGTGGTGTGAAGCAACCCAAGGCCCAAGTAAAGGCGGTCATTTGTATGGTTTTAGTACTTCCCTATCGACTTAAAGTACATCCTCTAGATCTATTTTTGTTCCATCAATATAGTATGATGATGGAGATATTAGTTTAAAAGAGCAGCTTCACAATGCTTGCGGCATCGAGAGATAGAAGAGGTGAGGCAAAAACACATAGAATTTGAAAAACAAATGGAAGAAAAGAGGCATGAAGACGAGAGGAAGCATATAAAGTTCGAAAAAATGATTATGAGTAAGATCAATCGAAGGCATGCTCCTTAATCTCATCATTAAACTCTCACAATGATCTTCAAGGGCTCGATAATGTCCATAGTAGTTGGCCTATCAACTATATATATTTTTGTTATTTTGTTATATGTTCCAAGGGATACAACTTGATGCATGCTAAGAAGGTTTTTGTTGAAACCAAGTTGGTGGTCATTATTGTAAATTGTTTTGTAGTTTAAATCTATGAAATGAAGAATTGAAATCAAATTACTTGTAATTCTGTATTATTTTGTGTATATTTTAATATTTTAAACTCATAAGAGTAAAAAATTAATATAAAAATTTAATTTATTTTGAAAAAGACTTAAGCAAATTTGCATCGAATTTATTTTCGTAGGATATTTTAATTAGAAATTAAGGAATGATGTAGGTATATTACCAACGAAAATTTTCGAAAGAAATATTATAGGTGAATTACCAACGGAAATATAAATGAAAAAATCCATCGGTAATTTCCTTCGAACTATGTCATCGCTAAACTTGACGCTAATAACATCCATTCACTGATGGTTATGTTTCCATCGGAAAAATTACCGACGCGACTTTCATCGATTGTATGTGTCGACATGAAATTTTTATCGATGAGTAGGTTTATCGACGAAAGAATGCCTTTAGTGACGGAAATTTCCATCGTTGAAGCTGCATTTTCTAGTAGTGAAATTAGTTGTAGAGGGGGTACGGAGGGTGTCCATCTAAAATTTGCACATAATCTTAGTGTATACAGCTCATACATTTCAATGGAAGTACTCTCTAAATTAGCATATGTAATTGGAGAATCAAGATTTAATGCATTTGAGATTTTTTGTACAACATTTTTTGTACATTTTAAATTATATCTAAGGTCCATTACTCAAGCTAAAGGAAATAGCATATGTAAGTCTTCCCAATATTTTCTAATTTTTGTTTCCATTGTATATAATATATTACTAAAATTGAGCAATTTTATATTCCTTGAAAGTTAATGGAATATTTTCTACTTACTGGAACATACCTCGATTGAAGATAATCTTGCACGAATTTCATGAAATGTTTGTTGTCCATCATGCTTAGCAGTAACTCAATATTGGCTACGGACTTGACCATTTCTTCAAAAAATCTCTCTTGAATAGATCCAGGTGCTGAGTGTACTAGAACTAGTACTGAAAACCCAAAAGAAGTTGTGTTTGTGTTTGACCAATAACTCCATGTTTGATCGAACATTTCTTGTAATGTTGGTTGGAGTAGGTAGTTCCAATGTCCTTTAGCAATGTCAATTTTGTTTGACAGTGCTTACATACGGTTTTAGATTCTTGCTTTCCTTCTACTAGACGACCCGTGAAAATCAATTTGAAGTGTTCCCAACATTTTTCAATTTATTTGGATTTTCGCTTACCAGTACCTCTTGTTCTTGTATCGACTATTCCGAGTTCTTCTTCTTCATCAATATCATTCAAATCAATTGGATTACTATTTTATGCAAATCTTTGACCCCCCGAATCATTGAGAATTTGGATGTTATTAAGACCAGTTAAATTATTATTGAATTTAAGAGATGTGGATTGTGGTGTCAAGGTAATATTACAACCATCAAACATAGCTACAACATAACTATTGGGATCCATTTGTATAAAGCGAAATTGAAAGGTATAAATAGAAAATAATATATGAAGAATTAAGTTAAACCTGAACTTGAAATTGAAATGAGAAAATATGAAATAAAAAAATAAATAATTGTGCAACTTTTATTTTATGAGTAATATTGAATTGAAGAACAAGGAATTGAATTGAGAATTGAGAATTGAGAAATTTAGATTGTAAAATGTAGATAGATTGTAGGGAATTGATATGAAAAAATGGGTTAAAATGGTAGGAATTTATAGAGTTTAAAAAAAAAAAATTGAAGTGATTGTTACTCTGTTAGGGATTAAAAGTTGAAAGTGTGAACTAAACCACATTTTTTTTCAACATGGGCTCGGTCCATGAGCCACTCGGCTCACCCAAATTTTTTTGGGACTTGACTCGAGCTCAAGCTCATCTCTAGACGAGCCCGAGCAACCCATGCATTTAGCCCAGATGTGTCAATTGGGCGAGCCGCTAGACCCAATTATCACCCCTAGAGTCATGATACATTTCAAGAAAATATTTCAATGTACGGTAGATAAATAACTAAATTATGTTTCGATTGAATGTAATAGAGAATTTTGTGTAGTTATCACATTCCCATGATTAACAAATGACCAACTAATTACATTCGCATGACATAAATGGTTAATGAAAAAATTAATGATATGTGAAAATTTAATGTAAATCATGTGAAACGTGATGTTCAATAAAAAAAACTTTGCTTTCTGGCCATCGTAAAATATGCACACGGAATAGGCCTAGATCTAGTGCAAATGCTTGACCTAAAACAAAGAATTAATAACCTATCACATCAAACATCTATTAGAGAAGTTTTCCTCAGGCCATTAACAAATTGTTAATGAATTCCATGGTCAATTAATGGGACTGGCCCATGTAGGCCTAGTGGTCGACCAAAAATTAGTAATAAATACATTTCTTGTGAAAATGGCTTTCGTGTA
>CAIGRO010198418.1:0-11731 GCA_903798355.1 Fraxinus baroniana
AAAAAACTTTGGAAAAAAATCTAGAAACCTACAAAAATTTAGACAAAAAAAAACTAAAAAAATCTAAAAATTTGAAGAAAAATCCGGAAATATGAAAATTGAGTGGGGGCGGCGGCCCCCACTGGGCCTCATGTAGGTCCGCCACTGTTATTAGGTCTTAAAATTTGAAAGAGGGAGAGAAAAAAAAACACTCCCAGGAAAAGAATAAAGAAAAAAATAGTGATTAAATATTAATCTTTTAAAGAAAACATTTTTGAGTCTTTTAAAAGGTATTAAACTAACAACTAACAAAAATATAGAAATTTAGGGGTTGCTTGACAAAGTTTTTGATAAAAGTTTTAACAAATTTTGATAAAATATATGATTGAAAAGTGATATAAGTCGAGGGTTCTGTGAATACTTTGACCTCAACTTTTTAAGCTCCCAAAACGAGCACTTAATTACAAATTAGTATACTTTTTCAATAAATTCTTAAAAGAATTTTAACAAGAAGTTGATTTTATTTTTCATAGAACGATGAATAAGAGAAAAAAGAAAAAACAGAAATGAGAATATAAAAGAGCATAAAACGAATAGATTCAAAAGAGAAAATTATTAGCCAATGTTGGGCAAATTTATAAATAGGAATAGTAAATGAAGTAATAGTAGGTCTCACGAAATGAGAAGATAATAATGAGCAAGTCATCAATGTGTGATTGAAATTCATGCTTGGTTTTGACTGAATTTATAAACCATTTAAAAATATATACACAAACAAAGGCTTAGTAACTGAACATGACTCTAGGGTTGCTAGAATTAAAGACAAACGAAAATTGTTGTAGCGAAAAAATAAGATCACCCAAAGACACTAATGCAAAGAACTTTATCCCTTTGTACTCAAGTTTCTTTACTAGAACCACGGAATTTAGCACTTGTCTGGTAAATGACAATGATAAGATGACTAGTTTAAATAATTTCACTTACCGCCACTCTGTAACTATCACAATCAGCTCTCTCAGAATAATGTTCAGTAACGCGTTGGATGAACAAAACTTTTGAAATAAATTAAACATGTGTGCATGTCTATTATCTCATGAATCTTTTCTTTCACCAAAAAAAAAAAATTGCAATTTATGCCCACACTAAAATCATAGGAGAATTCCTAAACAAAACCAACTTTAGTTGCAACATATTAACTGAAAATGCTAGTTAATTTTCAAACTAGTGTGACATGAGAATGTTTGTCTTGATTGGAACATTGACCTAAGATAGAAAAATCAGGAGACTCTTCAACGGTGAATTTCTCAAATAACTCCTGGATCTGGACTAGTATACTTGCATTATCTGAGTATGCTCTAAATCATTCTCCCTGTAATCGCATGTTTATATTACTTTTCACATAGCTCATGAAGAGGATAAATACAAACCTCTCCATAGTAATCATTATAAATGCAAGGAATACATTTCTCATCTTTTTATAGATGGTTGTATAATTATTTATCATTTGCTTACCAAAAAAAACCCTAGGACAAATATTTTAACTAAGAGATATAAAAGAAAAACTTGACAATTTAAATGGAACAAGTTACCACCAAAATGACGGGGCGTTTATGAATGTCACAGCTTTTTCTCCAGCAATAAAACGATGTGAATCGAGCAAATATTTGATAGCAAAAACCAAAAAGGAAACAGCCTTATGGACCTATAACAACAATTTTAATTAGCATAATCAATTGTCGAAACGTTGGAATACTTTTTGCATTGATGACTAAATAAGCAGTTGAACAATAACAACCAAAAAAATTCTGACAACGTAGGTAATTCTTTTGATCATTCAGTGATTTTGAAAGTATCCACCTTACAATTTCTCTTCCCATTTCAGGTTTGTTTGAGCCCCATTTTTTGGGAGAATAGATTTTGTAATAGCGATTTTTTGGAGAATGCGTGATTAAAAGGTACTAAAAAAATTTGGGTTTACGTGTAAAATTATTTTATCGAGAGAATGTACGGTTGAAAATGAATTCAAGGAAAAATGAGTTTTTAAAGAATGGAGCTCAAACAGGGGCTTAATTATTCTTTCCCCTTTCTTCTTCTTCATTACTCTTCTACTCTCTTCCCTCTCACCTTCTACATCACACTGTAATTCTAGTCTACTTCTAACAAAATGTAGTCACAACCAACAAAATAACACAGCTTCCCCAACCATTACCCCTCAGGTACTCTGGCAAAAAAATACTAGTTCATTTTTTTACTGCACATAAGTTGGACTGAGCTTAGCCACTACTCATTCGTCATCTCAAATGGGAAAATATAGAGCCTCAATTGGTTTTTAAGTGTTCCCGAATCAGAAATAACAGTTAATGCGGAGGAAATATGAAACACGAACCCAGTCAATAGAAAAGCTCGCCAACATGGATATAGACAAAGCAACAGACTAGAAATCTTGGTTCTTCAGATTACATCATTGTGAACCTTATCCAATAGAGGATATGCCCAAGTATACATCTTTGAGTTCCAAAACATTAGCAGTAGAACTGATTTAGATCAATTCTTCACCGTTTCAGAATTATGAACATTTCACTAAGGAAGCAGAGCAAAAAGACCTAAATGGATGGTATTGAGACTATGTAGCCTCAAATTAAGTGATCACTTTTATGGTTAGTTTAGGGCCCAACTCTTAACACCACTATACAAATATTGAGTCCACAAGGTCCAGTATAACATAATGTTATCATTAGTGCGTCCTGATAAATGATATCCACTAAATTAGTAATAAGTCGAAATTCCAACATTAAAATTACAAATAATTATACAATACACGATCAAAAGCAAAGTGCTTCGGTGCATAGCTACAAAACCACAACCAGCTCACCCAGTTAGGAAAAACAATAAATAATGGTATGTTGTCACAGCTTTTAATTTTTCCAAAAGATTTAATACATTATAATAATGCCTTCTATAAATTATCTAAGGGTTTGATCCGCATTCTTCCCAACATTCATTCGTTCAATACTCATTTTCAACCACACATTCTTCAATAAAATAATATTACACACAAATCCAAAACTTTTCCTTATTTTTTAACCCCATATTTTCCATCACATCACATCATAAAATGCATTTTCTTGTCAAGTGCATCAAACACTCCCTAAGAACCATACTTAAGCACTATTCATCTAACTAAAGTAATTTCTCAAATATTATTCAACAATACTGGGAATACGTAGGGCCGTGTTACTGAGCATAGCACTGTAATTGGTAGGAAATAGAATCTATGATAAAGGTTCGTCAACTGCTTCAACTATCAAAGATGCCATTAGCTTAACGGTTTTGCTATCGATACATCAAGGTATACATAGGGGTGTAATACACCCCTCTCACATGGGGGTGGGGCCCGCTTGAATAAAAAAATATTTTATACAAGTGGGTCTCACTCCCATGTGAGTGAGGTGTACACCATTATGTACAATTCTTGATGTACAAGTAGCATTTTTCTTAGCTTAATGCATACCACAATTCCATGAAAGAGAACCTCAACCCATAAGGTCCAATGGTAAAAAGGCTTAGAACGAAGAACAAAGCACAAATTATTCAACTAGTATATAATCCATGAGAAACAAACAAGAGCACTCACATTTGTTCTGTTCCAAAGAAGTAGACAAACACTTTTTTCCAATCAGCAGAGTGACCCCACTTATCTGGTTCACTCACCTGAAATATCGAATGAGAGAAACAATATCGAGTCAGACAACTGCACCAGTACATCGTATTCTAAACATGTTGCAATAGCTAGATTTAGTGTCACCGTACAGAAATAGTATACACCCTATTCTAGGGTCAGTCATGACATACAGGGCAACTATTTGAGTAATGAACCAACTTTCTAATGTAACTACAAGCAAAAACCACTGTTTAAAAGCACTTTTTGAGGCTTACATCTCACGCCTCAGGCAACTAAGGTGTTTGCTCATTTGCCTTGCCTTTTTAGGGCATTTTATGGCTAGCTTTAGCCTTTTGGGACTATTTTTTACAACCTAGAACGTTTTATTCATTCTCAGTTTTCTGCCTATACATAGATGGGGAAGGAAAAGGAAAAGGATAAGCATAAGGATAAGACAAAATTGCAAGAGGAAGATGATGATAAAAATTAATAGAGAAAAAAAAATGAAAGTGTTTAAGAAAGCAACAGAGAAATCAAATAAAGATCTTGCTAGTAGTGATGATAAAGGAACATTTTGGTTGTTATCACTTCTAGTAAATTACAATTTTGTTACATTGTTACTCTCTGCGAGTTTTTAATTTATTACTCTCTGCGAATATATTTATTAATCTTTGTTGTTAGACCTTTAATTTTGTTAAATTTGATTTATTATAGATTTTTAAAGATAATTTATGGTTTATTATTAACAAATTTTGTAATTTTATATTCTCTTACATATTTTATTAGTTTGTCTTAAAGTTTACTCAACATGCCTCAGGGCACTTTGCTATAAGTAAAACACATTGATACCCGATTATACCTTAATAAAAATTGAGCAAAACCATATCACACTTCCAAGAATATTAGTAACTATATGTGAACATTACCCCGATTATACCTTTATAAAAATTGAGCAAAATCATATCACACTTCCAAGAATATTAGTAACTATATGCGAACATTACCCCTAAGAAGTAATACAGAAATGGCTGGCCAATTCAATATGAAAAACATGAAATAAAATCTTCTGATTTTCATTTCCATCAGAATCAAACTGATTAACCCATGCAAGCAGGTAAGAAATTTGTTTTCTACATCCAAATCCATCAAGGAATGTAAACCTCGATAACAAATCAGAAACTTACAGCAGCACTTTTCCATTTTAATGGCAAACTTGATCAGCCCTACGTATATTTTTATACTTTCAAGTATCCATAAAGTTATGGTATACCATTGTAGTTCAATTGTAGACAAATTACTCGGACGTTAATTCATATGCAAACTACATGGGACACCCAAATATCATTTTGTCAATTTTTTTAATGGAAATAAGTTATTTATTACATTTTCAACACCAAAGAACATGCTCCCCACTCATAAAAACTTTGAAAGAGTGAAATGTACAGTTTCCAAGTCAGATCCACAGTTAACAAAAGAAATGGAGAAACCTTATAATTGATTTCAACACCCAAAAACAGTAAAAATCTAAGAAAATTAGCATGATATATTAAATTCTAATTCAGAATAAGCAGTCAATAAACCAAAAACAAAACTTGGTATAAAAATTAAGGGAATACCATAGCTGGCCACGCTGGAAACCCTTTCACCTTTGCAAGCACAAGATCACCAACCTTCCACTGTCGGCGATCAGCAGCAGCCACCTTGCTGGAACCTTTTCTTCGGCTCGGCGCCATAAAATTCCACCGAGACTCACCACTGCCCGTCAAATTAAAGTCATGAAGTCCACAGAAACACCAATTTCACGGTACAATTTCGAGGGTTTTGCGGCACCGAATTTAACCACTTCTTCAGAGGAAGCGCGACCACACTTTCTACGTTTCCCAAAAAACAATTGCGCATAAAAGCACACAGGCATTGAAAGATCAAATCAAAATGCGAAAACCATATTAATGAAAACCCTTATTATATCATATATCTACTATGTCTTATACTAATTCAAATACTTGTAATGCGTATGTATAACAATAGAGAGTGGGTATAAAACCCTAACCCTAATGGAGCAGAAGTGGGGGGAAGGTTGTTCCGTGGAGAAAAGCTGTGCAGAAATAAGAAAAATCACAAATATGTGAAAATTGGTTTTTTTAAAAGGCGAGTGCTAACTTGCGCCGGGTATGTGTAGGTTTATACATACAGAAGCAGAAAAGCACGTGAACGACCAACCTCACTCCTGTTTATGGGCCTTGCTGGCTAGTAGTAATATGGCCCATTAATATTTGAACAAGGAATTCCCCGAAAACAACACTGGCAATGGATTGCTTTTATACATTGTAGTTCTTGTCTGATAGGATCAGCGTTCTAAAAAGAACAGATAGACACAATCAATTCAAATTTGGCCTCTTCAAATCATGCTTTATGATTTTTTACGCTTAAATTTCATTTAGACTCGTTTAATCTCTTAAAATTTTTGAATTTAGCATTGTCTCCTACCAAGCTAAACATTGGAATTGCAAGTACCACTCTATTGCAAAAAAGGTTTTTGAAATTTTTGGTTTTATCGGCCTAAAATTTACGATCGAACCTCAGTGACTCTAAGGGGACTCGAATTGATAACCATTGAAAAGCAAATTCAAGACCTGAAATTACTTTTTTTCATCGGCTCTTAATCTTACGGTCAGATACTCACCTCAGTGGCCTAAGGGGACTCGAACTGGTGAAAAAATCACTTATCATAGAATCTATTATCAAAACATTTATATTAGTTGAGTGGAATTTGTCAATAAGATGGTTTTGATTATGCCCTGTGGCTTCTGTAATATGTAGAGTAAATTCCAATATCAAATCTCTGTAAAATTTTGGGACATCTTATCTTTCTTATTGACCATGCACCAAAAAGTGATGTTTATGTCTGTTTAACTGATGGCCATTTTCTATCAATATTCTGTATTAAGTTTGTTGGTCTGCGAGACTAGATGTTCTTGCGAATTTTACGTAGAGTTGGATTATATTCTTACTCCCATAGTTGTATCTAACAGTTCAGTCCGTAGAGCACCTTCAATCATGGTGTAAAATGGATCTAAATTGTGATTTAGATCTCCGAAGTGGCCGAAAATCCCTCCAATGGATTTAGATCTTTCAATTGGACCAAAATATGAATTTAGATCCACTGGAATGTAAATGAGGATGTAAAAGTGGTTTTGGAGATACCAATTTACACCATCATTGGAGATGCTCTTAATTACGTGCATTTGTTGCTATTGAAGCAACTGGTTATTAGCTTGTATTATATTGGTGGTACCTTGTTGATTCTTGCATCATTTGAAGGTTTGAAAGTAATAGAAAGTGTACTTGACAGAACTTTAATATATTCATAGCTAACAAACTTTAATTTATGATGCAGATACTATTCTACGTATGGACACGTCGAGAAACTAGCTCAGGAGATCAAAAAAGGAGCCGAATCTGTTGAAGGAGTAGACGCCAAACTATGGCAGGTTTGTGATTTTTCTTGTTCTAGTTGTTCAATTGTTAACTGAAGATTCTGACATACAAAAGTCTGTGTTATTGCTTCTTTCTAGGATGCAGAAGAATTAGAAACTAATTGATAGTGATTCGTTTGATAGTTTGGCTGAAAGGATTGACAAAAGTTGATATTCAAACATGGTTTCGTAGAACAAATATCATTCCGAATTTAAGGGCAGTATATGCCACTGAGCTATTCTGTCATCGTGAATCCTTAATGTGATTAGCTTTAGAGTTGATAAGTAATAACTTCATCACAAAGATTCCATTTCAACTATACACGTCTCGAAATTTTATTGAGGTGAAATTTGCATATTCATACAAGCTTACCATAAGAACCTTCGAGGTCAAAGAACTCCTTGCCTTCTATTTATTCAGAAACAACTTGTAATGGTTAATAACAAGAATTAAGAAGATCAAGGTGTATTTTTTTGTTATTTACATGAGTTGCAATGGTAACAGGTGCCGGAAACTCTGTCTGATGAGATTCTTGCAAAGATGAGTGCACCACCAAAGAGTGATGTGCCGGTCATTACTCCAAACGAACTCACTGAGGCTGATGGAATCATATTTGGTTTCCCGACCAGATTCGGGATGATGGCTGCTCAATTTAAGGCATTTATTGACTCGACTGGAGGCCTATGGGGGGCCCAGGCACTAGCAGGGAAGCCTGCTGGCATCTTTTACAGCACTGGGTCACAAGGAGGTGGACAAGAAACTACCCCGTAAGCTTTCATTCTGCCTCTACTACCTTGTACATAGTTTTCCACCCTTTTGAACTCTTAACGTGTTTAGACTGACTTGGGATTTCGTAACTCTGCAGCTTAACAGCCATTACCCAACTTGTCCATCACGGTATGATTTTTGTGCCCATTGGCTACACATTTGGGGCCGGCATGTTCGATATGGAGAATATTAAGGGTGGGAGCCCGTACGGTGCTGGAACCTTTGCTGGAGATGGTTCTAGACAGCCTACAGAACTTGAATTGGGGCAAGCTTTTCACCAAGGAAAGCACATTGCGGCCATTGCAAAGAAGCTAAAAGGAACTGCTTAATTCCTCTATCTACAAGTGAAATGCATCATCCATACTCTTCAGTATTATTCCTATCAACGTTCTGTTTCAATTTCAAATTTGCCTCTATTTTCATCAAAATAAATGTAATAGTTTCTCAACACGATATACTTTCCTTACTTTTCTAGTTGAAAATCAATGTTGATTACATATAAGATTTCCTTTATACTGTATCCAGAGCTATTCAGCATTCATAATTTAGTATGAAGTGGCTATGTGGATTGAAGTTAGATAAACTCACCATCGTAATCAAATCCAGAAAAAACTTACTCGACTAACGCTCCCTCTACCCCGTCCTCCTCCTCAAAAAGAGCTAGAAAATATTTCTTCTAAATTGAATGTGTTCAGTCCTGCTTTGTACATAATGCAGATTCTTATTGTCTATAAGAAACCAGTGTAAAGCTATCATAATTTCTATTGGAACCAGATGTATGCCCAGCAAGAAAATCGCCTCTAGAATTTATCCAGGTTATGGTTTTAGAACCAGTACAATGTAGACACGTGTGTCAACTAACAAAACTAACAAACCAACTAAACTGATTCAGCTTCAATTCTTCCAGCTGCTCTGTTTCCAGCTGAATTCCAGTTCATTTGTTTGAACAAATACGGTTTCTTTCCTTTGCTTCTTGAGCCTTCGATTCCAAGGCTTCAATGTGAGATTGTAGATTCCAATATGCCCTGCAAGAAAATTGCCTCTAGAATTTGTACAGGTTACGGTTTTAATTGGCAATGAATAAGGAACGCGGCACCTCTGACTTCTTGTGCGTTTATGCAACTTTGTTACGCTATACTGGGTTAAATTGGACAACGCAAAAGAGAAATGTGTATTGGCATTCAATCTTGTCAAGTCCAATATACTTGGCGCGCAAATAAAGCAAAAATCCGTTGACAATGGAAAAACTTCTCAAAGAAGACAAATAAAGAATTTTTGCCATGATTAGCCAAGACAGGCTAAAGCATTGCTGGCTATCAAAGCAAGATTAGCAATGATACCAAGATGCTTATCCTTTCGGATAATTTCTTCACGTCTCTTCTTCTTTTCGCCTCCTTTTAACCAAGCCACGCTATCACAAAATAATACTGAATGCTTTTTAGACTTAGATTGAGAGGCACTAATCCATAAATCATGATGAGACTCTATACCCATCAGCTTAATAATTCAAGTCTTAGGTGTCGAACACTAGAATAATTATTTTTTAGCATGATACACTAAGAAATATATAAAATATACTACAATCATTTACCCCTTGGGGGGTGGCTGAGTTGGTGAAGCAGGTGAACGCGGAGACGAAAAGGCACGAGTTTGAATCCTCTGTCAACACTTTCTCGGCGAGCTCGTCGCACTGAGCTTACCTAGTACGTTTTATCTCTTCTGTATGATTTGCGGGCTATTGCACATGGAACGAGGTTTACCCAGTGCACACTTAAGGGTAGCGGCTACGGGTTCCTATATCAAAAAAAATAAAATAATAATTACTACAATCATGACATGTTTCTTATATCAAGTGTTCATAGTTTACCACGCTAAACATGCCTCTGTGCACTAAATATTCAAAGATTATATGAAGGCAAATCCATGATCATAACATTTCCTAATCCGATGTAACTTAAAGGTAGAATAGGACGCCATAAGACTTTAACTTAGAAGTGTAAAATAGACCGTCTCATCTTGTCTTTTTAGATACCAAATCTACCTGCAACGTTGGGTAAGTCGGGTTGGGTAAGAAAAGGAAACGAGGAAAAAAGATACATAATTACCAAGGTTTTAAGATACACTTAAAAAAAAAAAAACTTCGGAAAAAGTTTCAATTGTGACCACCTGATAACAATTTGTGCTTTATTAATTAATTAAACAGATTGATGTCACAATAACACGTAATTTATAATGAAAATCGCAAATCGCATAAGGTCACAATCACGAAAACATAAATTGTGAGTCACAAATAATCACAATATGAAAATCTTTTAGGTCACAAATTATCACTTTATCAATCACAATTATTCAAAAAATAGGTCACATACGCTCTTCATCCCGCCTACTCCACTCCACCACCACCTAAAAGTTGTGCCACCTCATTGCCACCGTCGCCACCACATGCATAGACAACCATCATTTGAAAACTGACCTCCGATTTTGAAATTGCAAGCAGGGGCCTGTATTTTCATAAATTGCACTAGAGGCCCCCGCCCCCAAATCCTCATCTAAAACCTAATTTATCTCTTCCCTTTCTCTTTGCGGTGCCAATGACATGCTGTGCGCCATCTCATGGTGCGTTGCTACTACAATAGCAAAGCACCCAACTCTGTTTAGCCCAGCTATGTGGTGAAGTGGTGGTGGTGGTGGTGGTGGTGTCGTGTGCAAATTGTGACTTGGGGATGCGTAAAAGAATAGGTGGGGGTTTTTGGGCTAAACAAACAGTGATGAAGCGGTCCAGACCCCACCTTCACACTTGGACTTGCCCTACAGCGTTCCAATGAAATTATCGAAGAAATTAAACCTTACAAAAAAAAACTGCGCACACACTTATTTCTTGTTCTTTCAATTTCTTTTTCATCTTTTGCATAAATAAAAGTTGGGGATACCCTACAGAAAATATAGAAACAGGAACAAAAGCCCCTTTATAATCTGCTAAATTCAGCACAATCATAATTCATACTGTCCTAAAACTCAGCTAAATTTAGCACCTGTTCCTGTTCCTAACCCACGTCTACCAAATAAAATACAAATGTTGCTATGAAAACTCGATATTATTATCATTAATTCCACCTAATCATTCTCTGGCATACATCAGATGGTCCAGCATTGTCCTCTTTTTCTTAGACATGCTTTTCCTGTATACTTGCAGACACAACAATGTGGCTTCCATGTTTCCAATTCTTCTCTTTATCCATATTTTACTTGTTGAAAATCAGTTCTACTTCTCTATCTTCCTTGGCTTAATAGTCTTCTCTACCTGAATCTTCCTCCAAATACTGGTGGCCAGAAATCAGATGTATTCTCTGCTGCAATCAAGAAGGTGCTCGATATGGGAACAAGGCAAAGACCCCGGCTTTTAAGGTCGAGTTTCGACCCTTCTTGATGCTTAAGCTTACCAGCAGTCTGCATAAAATATATGTTTGATGATCCCAAATTCTTGTTAGAGTATCATAATGAATGAACATATAATGAGCTACCTGAAAATATCTAAAAAATAATAGTTTGCTTTAGGTCCTACCTGTTGGCGATGAACCAGAGGTACATTTTTCATGTATGGAGTACTCAATACCTGATAGCAAGGAGATATCAACACATTTAAAAAAGAAAAATCGAGTTTCAAAGTATCTGTAACGGAAGTTCAAGAAAATGGAACATACACTGACTTGATCATGGAGAAATTTGATGTACTCAATTGCTTCTTGTAGAACAGATGCAGTATCAGTCTGGAAAAGTGACAAACATTCAGTAATTACAAACGAATATTGCGCCTGTCAAAAAGTTTGAAAAAAAAAAAAAAAAAAA
>CAIGRO010198418.1:11772-22980 GCA_903798355.1 Fraxinus baroniana
AAAAAAAAAAAAAAAAAAAAAATCCAATTTTTGACCTTTCCGAAAGGTGAAACCAACTGCTGGAGAGCAGTTATTCGGTCCCCCAGCTTCCCTTTTCCGACCTGATAAAAAAGCTGAAAGTCATCATCCATTTCTTTGAACCAATATATAATTCCTTCACTTGAAAAATAGAAAGCCTAATTAAAGTCATAAGCTCATTAGTACCGTAAATGTTGGTAATGGAGATGGTGTTTCAAGTCGTGGACGTTTGAATGTAGGCTTATTGCTGGATTTATTTGTTATTGGGTTCAAGTCTCCAGCCGTTTTGTTAGCCTGAAAATTAGAGATGTTACTGAATTTTTAAATTCTGAAAAACCCTAGTCACATGCCAAATTAAAAGGACTTGTACATGATGTGTAATAAACCATCTAGAATATTCAATTCACCTTTGCAGCGAGGTTGGGAAGATTAGGTTTCGCATCGAGAGCTGATGGCAGGAACTGGGATTTTGTTGAAGGAAAAAAGTTTCCAATATTGTTTGAAGCTACAGCAGCGGTGGTCCAAGAAGGTGCGTTCTTTGAAAATTGCAAAGGATTGGTAGGCCTAAAGTTCATATTCGAGTTTTTCAATAAAGATTGCTGAGACTGAGAATCTGTATTGAGTAAACTTTGCAACAAAGCTGAAGTGTAGCCATATGTAGCTGAATTCAATGGAAAGCACGTCGACAAACTTTGACTAGTTTCTGTGCTTACATTGGAGCTAATTATTGAAGCCAAGGGCTCCTCAAAACCCTGATTCATTTGTTTGAGTGAGTTTATGGACGAATCTTCAACATCCCCGGAAATGTTTCTTGAACTCCATTCGTTCTGGATTTGAGGACAGTCGACCCCAAGTTGTTGCGAAAAATTCATGCTGGAATTGAGGTCTTGTTGTAGGATGTGGGAATAATTTCCTTGAGAAGTTCCATTGTCATTCCTGCAAAATGACAAGAAAAAAGAAATGAATTTCTTGGATCAACTTGACTTCCTTTTTCATATGATTACACGAAAATAAGTCTGAATTGCCCACCTTTTTACAAGCACCGAGTATTGGACCATTAGGGGTTTTGATTAGTGGGACAAAAGTTAAAATAATCAACAAAAAAAGCAGCAAGAATTGGTTCAATAAACTTACAGTAAATCTTGATTCCAATTATCAGTTGCTGTGGATGGTGAAAGGGTAATTCCCATCATTTGTAGGATTGAGTCTGGTTTCTGCATTTCTTGAAGGACAATAGAGCCATCTGAAGCTGAACCAGACTCATCATCACCAGATCCTGTAGCCTTCATGTTCATCATCATATGATGATCACTTGGCCATCCAAAGCTTTCTACACCGTTGATTGCCAATGAACATGGAGAAGAATCAACTGCAATTCTTGATGAACTCCACCAGTTCCCGCCATCATGAAATTCCTCCGCCATGGTTAAGAATTGCGTTCTTGGCGAATATGGTTCTCCAGTACTGAAATAAATGACAAATGTTTGTGTACGTGTGTGTATTATATATAGATTTTAGATATATCCACACACAATATATACACACGGACAGGTCCATTAAACAGCCGGAATCTTGTTGACATTTGTAAGAAACCAAGTAGCACAATGAATTATGACCCAGAAAATTAAAAAATTAATTTCAAAAAGACTTTTTATTTTTCTATTAATATTTTTATTCTTGTCACTGTTGTTACTTTAATTATTGAATTTTTTTACTTTGTTGATGTGTATGAACACGGTAAAAAAGAAAAGGAAAATAAAAGAATTAAACTACTTGACTCATTTGAATTATCCTTTGAATCCCACCACCACTCTCACAATGTGAGGGACTCGAGGTGAATAAAATAATCACCGGACCGCCCCATTGTGAAGGTAAAGCGTGGGCCCGAGTAAAGTTACATGTAACTCAAAGGGTTCATGTAGCATTAAAATAAGGATTATGCTATACTAACATAATGAGTGTCATAATGTTTTACCGAATCGCCACATGGCGTCTCCCTATTGGGAGGGCGCCTGCCCCATCGGCGCCGACGCCATCCCAATAGGGGACCATCATGTGACAATTTGATAAAACATTTGGTAACTCATTATGGCAAAATAGAATAATCCTTAAAATAAAATCCTAATTGCTAAAACACAAAGGATGGAGAATGATGGGAAATTTGATACTTTTTGCCACGTCACAGTTTTGGATCGAATAATGTTTCTTTTTGGGTACTTAAATTCTACGGCCTAAATTGTTTGCACCGAGGAACCGGAATATCAGGACCATTCCTCACTTAACTTTCAAGATTCAGTACGATTGAGAAGGATATAATCTTTTCTGATTAATTACTACTCAGGAGTACTTTAATACATATATTCCTAGGTATTAGAGATGAATTATGATTATTCCTTTTTTGGAACATTGAGCAAATATTTAATGGGTTTCAATCCAAATCCAAGGTAAGGTAAATCTTTTACTTGGTGTGAATATAAGTTTTCAACATTTAAAACATTGATTTTAAGTTCCCAAGTTATTTAAATTTGTTAATATGAGTTTTCGAGTGACACAAATAATTAATGCAAACGTTAAAATCGTTCTTGATTCTCACACGACTCACAATTAGAGGGCATAATTGTCAAATCACTTCACGTTTTTATCCAATTTAACTTAAAGTCGCGTCCAACTTTAACGTTTGATTTAATGATTTTCTTCACTGGAGATCCAGATTTACAACGTCAAATAGGTTGGGGGAATCAAAATTTCATTTTCGAAGATTGAGACTCACGACGTACTACGTGAAAACATTGGGAATCCAACCCTAATTTATCATTATTTAATTAATTTTAGAAGTTGATTTGCAAATCGGGTTCGTGCGATGTTGAAATAAGAGGGTATAATATGAGTTGGGTTTAAAATATCTTAGTTTTTTTATTCGTTATCTTCGTGATTATGTTAATATAAAGAGTTGATTTTTGATTTTTCTATGACTTTGACAAGAAGAAAATAGATAAGTTTTTCTATAGTAAAAAATGTGTAACCACTTATTTATCATGAAGAAATTTAAAGAAAAGGGGGAAGTCGTGTCTATCTATGCTATTGTTGGTGAACATTGTGTGGAATTTTTTATGCTCAAATTCCCTAATTAATATGCAGCAGAATACATTTTTAGGTTTCCCTATTTAGACATCATTATGACGAATTGTTGTTATCAATAACCTAATTACATGTTGTGTACTATAGAACAAATAAGAGGAACTTATTTTTGTCAATTCAACATCCAAAATTTCAGAAAAAAAAAAACAACATTATTCAACAATAAATTGATAAGAGGACAACAATTTAAGTTCTCCACTGATAAGCTAACAAGGCAACAATTCAGCAATTTGTCGACAAGACAACAAAAATCCAACAATTTCATTTCCATATGAACTGTTACCAATCCACAATAGCAATTAGCTAATAAATGAAAACAAATTAATGATGGCAAATACGTACCTGCTAAATGTTTGTCGCATGAGATCATATGTGAAACAATCGAACACCAGCAACGAACACTCGAGCAACCAGTTGTCCATATTTTATGCAGAAAAAATCGTACTACTTAATCTAATTAAAGTGACAAGTGTTAGTTCCAGATTAAACGATTATTATATGACTCAACCAATTAAATGAAAAATACACAGTAAATTGCAAGAAAGAAAGAAGACGAGGGATTTTTCGGCCCAAGGCCCCGGTCCGCTTCTAATGTCTAATCCCCCATTGAGGATCCATTAGAATTTTGCTCGAATCCACTAGAAGAGTCCCAAAACAGGCAAGAATTCAATTACAGGAGAGAAAACCAAGCATTCTATCTCTCGAAACACAAAATAACCATCAACAATTACAGCACAATCTCACCAAGAGATAGCTATTATCACTCTCTTTTGACACTAATATGATTTCACTCAGAAACCACAGAATATACACTCAATAAGAATATCGTAGTCGAGAGAGAGAGAGAGCGCGAGCGAGGGTTAAAGAAATCATTCATCCACCTTCAGCAAGTCAACGATTCTAATTTATAATAGATATCCAAGTAGTGATGATCCAACGATTGTCCGTTTGCCAAGTGTCGATGATCCAGAAAAACGTCTCAAATAAAGAAGGTGTGTCTTAAACATATTGGACTGAACATTGGGCCGGATTGTTATCATGAACTAACTGGATCAAATGACTGACTTGGGCTCAAGAATTGTAATACCCAATCTGTACAATCTCTACCTTGCTAAAATTTTGAAGCCACATCTAAGTGAATTCTAACAAAAGTATCTTCATTTGTTCTTATTACCAATTTAAAACAAAATGTTAGTAAACTTCAAGATTCAACGATCTTAAAGAATTAATGAATTTACTAAGAGGTATTACTTTTGTACCTGCATCAACAGGATTTATTTTAGTGAGAATTTTGACCAATTTATATCACATTTTTCAACTATATTTCTAATGAAATGAAACATAACATCTATATGTCTAGTTCTAAAATGAAAAACTAAATTTCTACCAAAGAAAATGGCACTTTGATTATCAGAACATCCACCTAACTTTCTATAAGTTCTAATTCATTTACTAAACCCATCAGCCAAAGGCCTCCTTTCACTGTCTGTGTAGCAGCAATGTATTCAGTCTCAATTGAGGATAAGACAACCCATTTCTGAAGTTATGATTTCAACTAATGCAGGTGTTATTTATCACATAGTAATATGCAGTGGTTGACTTTCTATTATCTAACAAAGTCAAAATCAACATAACATTTCAACTTAAAACCAGTTTTATCAATTTGAAACATGATCCTAAGTTCTGTGTGCCTTTCAAGTATCTAATTAAATTTTTCATAACCTCCCAATGAAGCTCACCTGGGTTGTTCATAAATTTGCTTAGTACACTTACTGCATAAGCTATATAAGGTTTTGAACATACCATAACATGCATAACAGATCCAACAGCATTTGCATATAGCACATGCAACATTCTTTAAGTTCATCTTCATTTTTGGGTGATTGGTCAACAGATAGCTTCACATTTCTAGACAAAGGTAGACTAACAGATTTGGCGTCATGCGAAGAAAATCTTTTAATCGCTTTTTCAATATAAGCTTTCTGGATTAAAAATAGTTTCCCATTTGGTTGGTCCCTTTTTATCTCCATACCTAATATCTTCCTAACAGGTCCTAGATCTTTCATCTCAAATTTAAATTTTAGTTTCTCTTCTATAAAATTTAAAGCAACTAAATTGTGACCAACTAGAAGCATTTCATCCACATATAAGAGCAGGTATAATGATTCAGATTTTCCATCCTTTTTAAAGTAAAAACAGGGATCATAGTCAGATTTTTTTAACTTTAGGCCTTGTATAAAAGAATCAAACATTTCATACCATTGCCTAGGAGCTCCTTTTTGGCCATACAAGGATGCCTCCGAGCCTATTTTAGGTCATACAAGAACTTGTTCAATATACACACTAAATGTTCCTTGCCTTTAACCTGAAATCCTTTTGGTCGTGACAAGTGTATAGTTTCATCTAAAGAACCATACAAGAAGGCTGTTTTCACATCAAGTTGCTCTAATTCTAAATCAAATTGTGCTACAAAAGCAAGTAATATCCTAATGGAGGTGTATTTAACTACAAGTGAAAATATTTCAATATAATCTATACCCTTTCTTTGTGTAAACACTTTAGCTACAAGTCTTGCTAGGTATCTTCTATCATTCGATCTATATTCTCCTTTAATCTTGTAAACTCATTTACAGTCAATTAGTTATAGTCTTTGGGCTTTTCAACTACGTTCCAGGTTTTAATTTTGTATAGAAAACTCATCTCATCTTGCATGGCTGCAAGCCATTTGGTAGATTCCTTGGAGGCAATAGTCTGATCGTTCTGTATATAGAGGATCAAATTCCATATGTGCAAATACATAATTTGCATATTGATACCTAGAAAGAGGTCTTATTTGTCTTTTTTCTCAGTCCCTGGTCAACTGATAGTCTTACAAGTCATGTGCAGGCACAAAACTTTGACTACTATCTGGATTGTCATCATTTGTGTCAGGTTGGGGCTTAGTTTGAGANTGCATATTGATACCTAGAAAGAGGTCTTATTTGTCTTTTTTCTCAGTCCCTGGTCAACTGATAGTCTTACAAGTCATGTGCAGGCACAAAACTTTGACTACTATCTGGATTGTCATCATTTGTGTCAGGTTGGGGCTTAGTTTGAGATGGCTCCACGTCAATTTGAGTCAGGTTAGGAACATTTTGATTATTAAGCCCCTGTTTGATACACATTAAAATTTTATTCTCATTTTTCTACTCATTTTCAACCACACATTATTCAATAATATTTTTTATCACATCAATAACTTTTCTTTCTTTTTCAACCACACATTCTTTATAAATCTACTATTCTAGAATAGATTCTTCCAAAATAATGTAACTCAAATACACCATAAAATCAATTTCAGTGATAACAAAATCATTGTGAGTTATTTCTTCTATATGTTTGTCACCAAGACAAGGGAATGCTTCATTAAAAACTACTGATCTGCTTATTATCACCTTAAATCCTTTAACTTCTTTTATCCAAAGCCTATACCATTTTATTTCTTCCCCATAACCCAAGAAAACACATTTCAGATATCTGAGATCAAGTATTGAATCAATTTGTAAGCATGTACTGCACACCTAAAGGTTTTCAGCTGAGAATAATCAGGAACAAATCCTGACCAAACTTGTTCAGGTACTTTTTCATCTAAGGAACTAGAGTGACAACTGTTTATCAAATTGCAAGCAGTCTTTACTACCTTCCCCTAAAGATTTTTGGCAGATCTGAACTAATCAGCATACATCAAGTTTTTTCAATGATTGTTCTATTCAGTCTTTCAGCAATATCATTTTCCTGAGGGGTATAGGTTATAGTCATATGTCTAAGGATGCCTTGATTACTATAGTACTGATCAAATTCATTATTACAGAATTCTAACTCATTGTCAGTTCTCAGTATTTTGATCTTCTTACATGTCCTATTTTCTATCAAAGTTTTCCAGTCTTTAAAGACCAAAAAAGTATCAGACTTAGATTTTAATAAGAAAGTCCAGACCTTCCTAGAGTAATCATCAATGGTAAGGAGATAAAACCTATAGCCAGATGCTGTAGGTATAGGAACAGGCCCCCATAGGTCACTATATATGTATTCAAGTATGTTTTGTAACTTATGTATATCAGTCTTAAAGGGCATTCTATTCTGTTTTCCCATAAAACAATGTTCACAAAATGTTAACTTTTGAACATTGTCCCTTCCAAAGACACGCAACCTTTGAAAGAAGTTTTAAAGCTTCTCACTAAGATGGCCTAATTTCTTATGCCATAATTCTAATTTATTAGTTTGTGTTACTAAGTTTAAAGCAATATTTTGAAAAACAGATTCAGGATTTATGGTATAGATTTCATTAATTTTTGGTGAACTGACAATAAGCTTCTTATTATATTTGTAAAACCATTATTAATCTCAATTTGATATTTGTCATCATCTAAAATACCTAAAGAGATGAGATTCCTTCTAGTGTTGGAACATACATAATATGATTCAGCCTTAGCACTTGACCATTTTTCAATTTTAGAATAATGTTACCAATTCTTTTTACTTGACGAGACTCATTGTTCCCCAATTTTACAAAACCATCACTAAGATTGGACAAATCAGAAAACCAACAGATATTGGGACTCAAGTGAAAGGAGCAGCCTAAATCAAGAACCCAACTTCAATGAGGCCTCTCTAATAATGAGACATATGCAACCTCAATATCAGCATTTACTTCTTTATAGGAAGCAACAATGGCTGAAGTCCCATTATTATCATGATTGGATCCACTTCCTAAGTCATTAGCTTTCTTAAAGTAATCTTTTATCAGGTGTCCAGTTTTGCCACAATAGTAACACTTCATGTTCTTAGCCTTTCCTTTATACAGTTTCTTATCTTTCCCTTTATTATTCCCCCATTTCTTCTTAGAGAAATTTTTATCTTTGTTGTAATTAGCTTGATTGAAATTACTCAAGCCTTTACTAGGGAATTTAGGATTGGATAAGGATTTCTCTACATGAAGAACTTCCTCGTGTTCAGATTTAAGTTCCAAGCTTGTGTTCCTTAAAGAATTATGGATAATCTCAACAGTAAGGTCACTTCTACCATATTCTAAAGCATTTTTGATATCTTTATACTTATCACCAAGGGCATTAAATAGACCAACTATCTTTTGATCATCTGAGGTCTTTTCCCTACAACTAATAAGATCTTGATTAAACATATTCATATTCTCTTCTAAATCTGCATTAGGATCAAACTTATGACTGAAAGATTGATTCCTGAGAAAACATTTAGGTAAAGACTTAGCGACATATTTTTTCTGTAAGGCTGCCCATAACTCAGCAACAGTTTCAGTCTCTCCTATTTTCCTAATTACAGAATCAGACAGATGAAGGAACAAAGTACTCCAAACTACTTCATTTTGCTCAGTCTTCCTATCTACAGATAAGGTTTCTTGCCAATATTTATCAATAGCTTTAGCACATTTTAGTTGCATCAAAAGGGCTTTCATTTTTTGGCTCCAGACACTACAGTCTTCTTTGCCATCCTAATTCTGAACATCAATGTTAGTCGTCATGCTGAGCAAATGTGTTACTATCGTGTTTAAGAAAGTGGACAAATAAGAAAGCAAATACAATTTCAATTAAAACAAATCACAAGGAGTACAATGTGTCCAACAGAGGTACAAAATCAGAATACTTACACACAGTAAGCAACAACTAACAAATTTAGAATATGTATTCAGGTTTATACACAAAATATAAACATAGTATGATAATCAAATCAAATATTCACAGCAGTTCAAACGATTTATGATTATCAACCTAAAAGCTCAAATATCACAGTATACACCAAGTAAGTATATGATATCAAAAGAAAGGAAAAAACCCTGAAGGATTCTGTAGACCGAACTAGTTCCCTTATATTCTAGGGGTCTCTCCAGGATCCCTAGACAAAGGTAAATGAGGGGGTTTTTTTTGGGTCAAAAATCCCTACATTTGTAACTTTGAAAACAAGATTGTACTAAGAATGCAAAATGGTTAAAGTAATTGTTACCAGAACTGTAAAATATGTAAGAGATACTCAAGAAATACCATGGATCGACACAGGATTCCAATCAAAGAACCATTTCTGTAAAACAACAATAGATATATTAGATATGATATTTTTCAAAACCAGAAAAGTCTAACAAAAATAGATCGTAAAGAAAAAATTTAAAAGATTTTCAAGTTTTGAAAAAACTTGTCACTCTAATACCACTGTTGGTCCCAGATTAAGTGATTATTTTGTGACTCAACCAATTAAACGAAAAATACACAAAGTAAAACTAATCATCCATTAGGATTTTGCTTGAATCCACTTGAACAACCCCAAAACAGGCTAGAAATCAATTACAGGAGAGCACCAACTATTCTATCTCTCGAAACACAAAATAACCCTCAACAATTACAATACAATCTCATCAAGAGATAGATATTATCACTCTCTTTTTACCCTAATATGATTTCACTCAGAAATCATAGAATATACACTTAGTAAGAATATCGCAGTCGAGAGAGAAAGCGCTAGGGTTAAAGAAATCATTCGTCCACCTTCACCCGTCAAAGATTCCAATTTATAAGAGATAACCAAATAGTGATGATCCAACGGTTGTCCATTTGCTGATCAAGAAAAATGCCTCAAATAAATAAGGCGTGTTTATAAAACACGTTTTCTCCAGTTCTGGAATCTTCAGCATATTGGACTGAACATTGGGCCGGATTGTTATCATGAACTAACTGGATCAAATGGCAAACTTGGGCTCAAGAATTGCAACACCCAATCTTTACAACAAGCAACCACAAAATCTTCACTTTTTTTAATTGGGGGCAATTGCAGATTATACCTTAAGAGAGAATATAAAGAATAAGAAAACTCAACAAGTTAACAATAATAAGCTTCACACTATAAAAATTAGGTATATTTTCTTTCATTTACTATGCAATTATGTTGGAATCCAAATGGAATTTTTTTTTTTTTTTAAAGTTAAAGAAATAACTTACATATCAAAACTTAAATGTTTATTATCTAATTAAATAAAATCTTGAAAAGTTCAATAATCAAATTTTGGTTTGTTGGCAAATTTTACGAGACAGGAACGGGATGGGGGAATCAGGAAGTGGATTTTAAATTTCAGTTGGATTATGAATTTGGATAATATAGTAAAAGAAAAATTAGGTTTGGGTTTACGGCTAAGGACTTTGGCCAATTAGTTTAAGACCAGGCTGTACCGTATTTTGCATTTTGACTTAAGATCCTATGTTCTTTTTTGCAAGTTTTTGGAAAATTTAATAAATTAAAACTAGATTGTTCACTTAATTAACTTAATTATTGACTAAACGTAAACAATTATTAGTCAAGAGCACGAAAAGAATAGTCCATCCGTTCTATGGAGAAGTTTTATATTGTGCGTATACAATATAAATAATTACAATTGTACCCCTTGAACTTTAGGAAATTTCTTCAAGTACTCATATATTTTGCGTGTTATCAAAACTTAATTATTTTCTTTCTTTTGTTTCCCCCCTCAACATTGACCTGCAATTAAGCTTGGAGTAATCTAGCCATGTCAACGAGCCGAGCCGAACCACGAACCGAAACTCGAAGCTTAGGCTCGGCTCAAGCAAAAAAAGTTCGAGCTTTTTTTTACCCGGGCCGAGCCGAGCAAAAGCTCTGCCAAAAATTCCCGGCTCGAATTTTTTTTATTTTTTTCTGTGTCAAATCTAATTTTTTTCTTAAAAAATTTAAAATTTGTACTGTTTATACGTACTAACGCCGACGAGCCATTTTATCATCCCTGGAGTAATACAAGTTATGAAGTTTAAAAATAGCACAAGAGGTCCCGCAATCTTGATGCCTGTCACACTTTGGTCCCAATTATATCTCAGCTTAATTTTCATTTTGGGATGTGTTTAATCCACATTATTTTGGAAGAATGTATTCTGAAATAATAGATTGATGGATAATGTGTTGTTGAAAAAGAAGAAAAAGTTATTGATGTGATGTAAAATATTATTTTATTGAAAAATGTGCGGTTGAAAATGAGTAGAAAAA
>CAIGRO010198490.1:0-13867 GCA_903798355.1 Fraxinus baroniana
TTCCATTTTGGTCCATTTTCACCTAATTAATTCCAAATTACGCCATATCCATAGAATTGCCACCTAAATCAAAATATGAGAATAATAAGCACATTTAGGCACAAAATAGTCATACGAACGCATAAAATAAGGAGAGAAAAATATGTGTTTTACATTCCTATCAATGATTTGATAATCCTTCTAGTTATTCTAATTCAAAAATATTTGGGTGCCTCGCTTATGCTCATGTGAATAATGGGAAGTTAGAGCCAAGGTTTAGAAAGTGCATCTTTCTTGGGTATGAACCAAGTGTGAAGGGATATAAGTTGTGGTGTCTAAAAATAGATCTCACAAAGAGAATAGACCTCCACAGAAGTATGGAGCGACATACATGGTAGCTTATCATTGGTTGTGGTTGATAGTATTGATTCTACTGAAGAGCGTGTTACATATACAAAAGCAGTTAGATGTAGCGATTCTAGCATATAGTTGATTTTTATATAGGATATGGAGTCACTTAATAAAAATAACACATGAGACTTGGTGAAATTACCCAAGGAGAAGAAGGTTTTCGCTATAGGTAGGTGTTTAAAATAAATAAAGGTACATCAGGAGCTGAAGAGGCTAGATATAAGGGTTACAGTCATATTTCAGGTATTGACCTCATATATGTGTTCTCACCAGTTGTACAGTATAGCTAAATTAGAGATTTTTTTTGGAGTTGTGGCTAAGGAGAACTTGGAACTTGAGCAGATGGATCTCAAAACAGTATTATTGTATGGTGAGCTTGAAGAGAATATCGACATACAACAACCAGAGTGTTTCATAGTCACTAGAAAAGAGAATATGTATGGTTGTTGAATAAGTCCTTGTATGGAGTTATCAAGACAATGGTATAAGCGGTTTGATTCATTTATGAATATTTATAATTTCATTAGAGGAGGTTATAATAGTTGCATGTACTTCAAAAAGTGTGATAATTGGTCAGTTACATATCTACTATTGTATGTTGATGACATGCTAATAGAAGTTAAAGATAAAGCAGATGTTAGAAAGGTGAAAGATTAGCTTAGTAAAGAGCTTGAGATGAAAGATTTAGGTACAATTATGACGACTTGGTATGGAGATCTTGAGGGATAGGAAAGATGACGATTGTATTTGAGTCAGAAAAGATAAGTTGAGAAAGTACTTCACTGGCTCAATATGTTGAATGCAAAGACTATCAGTACTCCTTTGGCTGCTCACTTTAAATATCATATTACTTGTGTTCTCAATCAGATGAAGATATTAGTTATATTTCTCGTGTTCTTTATTCAAGTGCAATTGGATCTTTTACGAATGCTATGGTCAGTACATGACCAAATTTGGCACATAAAATCAGTGTGTTAGCACATAAATGAAAAATCCTGGCAAGTAACATTGGAAAATAGTGCATTGAATATTCAGATACGCGAGGGACTCTACTATTGCTTATTTGAATTTTGGTAGAAATACAGATAGAGTCATTGGGTATGTGAATTTAGATTATCCTAGAGATCTTGATAAGATGATATCACTTACAGGATATGTGTTTACCCTTGGAAGCTGTGCTATTAGTTGGAAGGATACTTTGCAAAATACAATAGCATTATTTCAATGAGGCAGAGTACATGGCTATTACAGATGCATGTAATGAAGCTATGTGATTGTGGGGTTTGGTTGGTGAAATCAGTGAAGACTTACAGATTTCTACAATTTATTATGATAAGGTGCTATTTTTCTGACTATGGATTAGATATTTCATGATATGACAAAGTACATTGATGTGAGGAATCATTTTGTGAGTGATGTGATTACTCGTGGTGATATTGTAGTGAGCAATGTTGATATCAAGGAAAATCGCATTGATATGATGACTAAACCACTTCTCATTGCTAAGTTGGAGCATTGCTCGAACTTAGTATGCATTTGTCATTAATTTAGCCCTTAGGGGCTTGTATGGAAGAGGCGGAGAATTTCTTGTTGAATAATGAAGAGTAATTCAAGACATTAGAATTTGTATTAAGGTGGAGATTTGTTGTATTGTGACTTAAATTCAATTTGGAACTGATGTTTGGTTAATAAAGGAACCTTAGTTTGGAAGTCTGGTTGAAAAGGGATAAAAATTCATCTAGAATGGAAAGTTTTGATTGGAAAAAAAACTACAGATAATTGAGAACTTAGTTTTGAAATGTTGGGTAGCAACTTAGCACCCAAGCACTGGCTTCAAGGTGCCTAGGCGCCCATGACGAAGGAAGCGTAAGAATTTAGATAGTATTACAAAGGCTCAGCACCACAGTCTCGGTGCTTGAGTGCCGCAAATGCCATTTGCTCAGTGTTGACCTGGAGCTCTAGCGGTAATCTTTTTAGCTATAAAATCCTTTCGCAATTTTGATTCTTTTCTTATATTCTATTTCATCCAAAACATTAAAATTAGGCTCATATATATACTCCATGATTTAACCTCTTCATAGCAATTGGATAGCATTGAAAACATTAAACTTGTGAGGAGTTCTTAGATTTAGATTGTATGTATTTTTATCTTGTAAAACAATTCAGTTTCTTGATTATTGTGAATTCTTCTCCTCTGCTCATGGTTTTTTCCGATTTTGGGTTTCTACATAAAATCTTGGTGTTTTTGTACTTGTTTGATTTATTTCATCTTTCCAATTATCTCTCTTATTTCACAACATAACTGATGGTCGAAAATGACTAGGTAGAACTATTGTTGGGCTCGTAAATAGTGTAACAACAGCCCATAAGTTTGCTACTTGTACACGGCATTGGCCTTGTGCAAAGGCAGTGCCTTCATAGCGGTTGTGCACTATCCTAGTGTTGTGTCATGGTATTATTTTAACTGTTCTAAGATTATCTATAATAATTCCTTTTATTTTTTTTATTTAATGAGCTTATTTAAATATTAAAAATAAAAATTTGGAAATAAAAGGCTCGTGCCTTTTGGCACTAAGACTCTCATTAGTCATTTGATGTCTAAGCCCAAATTAGTTGCGTCTTTTGGCGTCTAAGTCGGCATTATAGTCAATTAAAGAGGCATGTTTGGGAGTGTTTTTTCAAGCTTATAGGCTAGTCAAACATAACTTTTATCTGCACATTTAAAATGACTCACTACTTTCCACACATTATGTAGAATTCATTTCTCATATACTATAAAAAAAAAACTTTAGGGGCCACCTTTTTTCACGCCTTTTCCATATGCGGAGCTTCCTTTTTCACATCTCATACCTAAGCCACCTAGGCCCTACCTTTTCCTGCCTTTTACATTAGGATAAAGTTATACTGTAAAATTCGATGATGAATCTTTATCAACCTGGAGATGATTACTAAGATGTAAATGTGATACGCTATCTTTATTTTTAATAATTTATTAGGTCCTTATTTATTGATTTCTATTTACTATTAGTGGGCATCTTTTGATATGTTTTAGGATTTTAAGGACTTGTGGGTAGTTTTAATTTAAGTTGCAATTAGGCTTTAGTTATTATTAGGCTATTGATCACGAGGATCCAGATTGAAGACACTTGGCGCCACGTGGTGACCAAAATGGGCTCACAATCCATGTCGCACATTTGAACTGAAACATCACTTCGGGAGACTCGAGCCACTCTCCCAAAGCTCCGATGCTCCAAGGATTTTCCTTTTGGCTGACCTAAGTAACAAAGTGAGGTGTGTTAAGCACAAGCTGTTGAAGTGAAGTGAGGGAACACTTTTTACTGAAGAAGGCATGGGGGATTGCGTCGACTCTTCTAATCTAGAGGCCTTTGACAATGAGAAGATGATTGATTGATGTGATATCTCTATAGCAGATGTCAAAGTGTCAAATTATCAACTCTTAGCAGTAAGCATTTAATACTGCATTAAATAACCATCAACCTATGACTGACAGATTGATACCTAGGAAGGGACATGGATTGCTCTGGCTAGAGATAAGGCCACGTGTTTTCTCATCACACGAACAATATTTCATCTTGAATGCTATATAAACCCATGCATTTGACTTTCTAAGGATAAGACATTCTAGCTTCCCAAAACAATACTGTACTTTTTATAATCGTCCCCAATATTCACCAACTTGACCGTTGAGTGCTAACGGCCATCTCCACTACCACTGAAAAAGGCAGTGGGCGACTTATTATGTCTTTCCCGTGTGTAGGCTAACGGCCATCTCCACTACCACCGAAAAAAGCAGTGGGCGACTTATTATGTCTTTCCCGTGTGTAGGAGGAGTTCATATAGAGTTGCAAGCTCTTGGCCATGTGGAGATATATTTTTTGTGGTCAACAGATTGACGTCGTCTGTGGGAACTTCGTGCCATAATCGCGAACGTCGTGTGGACAAAGCCCGCCTGAAAAAGGACTCTAGGTTTTCCCCCTTCAAAAAGGTTTAGTTCTTGAATAAAGGGCAAGTGAGAGCCCATCCACCCATCATGAGTTCAAGTAATAAAGACGTAAATTCGAGGAGAGTGAAAGAGGTCTCTGAAAAGAGGTCCTACGAGCAAATGTCACTCATAAGAGGCCCCACCACCATCGTCGACATGAAGATGGGACTACCACTCGCTTAATCGCAGAAATAGCTCAGATGGCCGCTAACATGAGAAACATTACTGCCCAAAATGTCTTCATACAAGAGCTCATCATACAAGTCCAAGGATAAGGTATCTTGCTATCTCAAAACATACCACAACCAGGTCTTTTTCATCAAGAGGAAGAGGTGTAGAGTAGAGGGGCCATTCCAATAGGCCCAAGAGGAGAGTCAGTCCAGATAAGAGGTAAATAGGGATAGAAATGTCCTCACATTAGAACTTTGGAAAATCTGTGAACAATGCTCCCCCGAAGGCGCCCTGACTATGGTCGAGAATAGGGACCTCAAAGGTCTACAAGCGTGTTTGACAAAATTGGCCATAACGTACCTAAAAGAAGGCCTCAACCAATTCTAGTATATGTTGCAGGTAAAGTTGTTCAACTAGCCTATCCGCCTAGGAATAGACATAAAAGGAGGTACAAAATGAACTTGAGGAACCAAGTAGGCTTATCTAAGCCTCCACCTTGATACCAACCGAATGAAGATTCAGATGGACAGTGTATGTATTACGAACTCGATGATAATGACGACTGCCTTTCATTTTCTATGGAGCTTTTTAGCGCCTTCAAACCAAGAATTTTGTACCCTATAAGATCCAGAGGTACGAAGAAAGAAGCGATCCAGAAAAGCACCTCAACAATTACAAAACAGACATGAGCCTAACATGTGCTACATCAGCATTAAAGTCTAGGGCATTTCACCTTATGCTATGTAGAACACCTAAAGTCTGGTATAGTAGAATACCTGCCCTGAGCATCAGAAGTTAACCTGATCTTAAAAAGGCCTTCTTACTAATATCTGGCTAAAAAAGATGGGGAGGCCTCCATTCAACGCTTTCAAGACATGAGGCAAGTGGCTGGAGAGACATTGAAAAGTTATCTGGCTCGCTTTACTAATGAAATGACGTATTGTAAGAAGGTCATTAATATAGAGATGCCCTATTTGTTCTTAAAGGAGGCCTCAACATGAACACCTTGTTCTGAGAGGCGTTCAAAATAAAAAAAAATCTATTCATGAAGAACTAACAGAGATGATAAGGGTGGAAATCAATTGTGGAAAAATGACCAATCATTGAAATAGGGCAGCACATGGGCTCCCACCTCCTCAAAGGTAGATGGTTAGGGTCCCACTTCTTATATGATGAATCAATAGTATACCCAAGTAGGGCATATTGTGGCTCCCACCTTAGGTCAAACACTAGCCTCAAACACTCTAAATGCAATCCCTATCCTCGTTTATGAAGAGGTTGGGCCAAGCGACAACGTCGAATCTTGAACCACTCTCAAACGATCTTCATATCAACAAAACAAAGGAAAAGATGGACCTATAAATAGGCCCCACTAGTGAGGTTTGACCTTATTGCCCTTTTTATATGTTCCATGGGCAGGACACCAGTAAATACAAGAATATACCCAGATCTACGAAACGTGACCCCTCTCGAGAAACTAGAAGGAAATATGGTTCTCAAACATATGTGCCCTCTCTTAGGCAAGCCTAACATCATGATCAGGAGGAGGCCAGGAGATCTCGTAGGAATGATTCTCCTTGACAATGAAGAAATGATAGGGAAAGGTCTAGAAACAGGCAGAGAAGACGAAGAAGTCCCCAACTAATGTGGGCAGTGCACTGATCAAGAAGATCGACAAGATCATCGGAGGACCACATGTAGGTGGAGAGTCCATATATGCTATAAGGAATTATGCTAGGAAGGACAAGGACCCCTTATGACTAGTTACATAATCAATAAGAACCCCAACGGCCAGAGAGTGTGTTCCCTATCACGTTCACTCAAGAAGACGCATTAGATATACATTATCCTCACTGCAATCCTAATGGGCATTAGATATACATTATCCTCACTGCAATCCTAATGGTAAGGGTTGTGGTAGCTTGCAATGATTTAAAGTGGATGTTGGTAGATAACGGGAGTTCAGTTAAGATTTTAATTTGATCCACTTATGATAAGATGCTGGTAGACCATGGGTTTATGCCCATGACTTCCCTACTATATGGTTTTACCAGAGACAACATTATCCTGCAATAAAGGATCACCCTAGTAGTAGATATGGAAATGCCACCACTGATAGATCGGTACTTCATGGAATTCCTCGTAGTGGACAACAAGTTAGCTTATCATGGAATTTTAGGATAACCAACACTGAAAAAACTATAAACTATTATTTTCATCTATCACCTATGTATGAAATTCCCAACATAGTAGAGCAAAGCATATCAACTATAAGAGGTGACCAGATGGGGTCAAATGAGTACTACATCAACTCCTTATAGAAGGCAGAGCCCCGTAGTGTCAATGCAATACTAATGGATGCAGAGATATCCGATGAACCTGAAGAATGTTCTACTCCTGAACAAGAGGAAAACGTCAAAATGACTGAAGCTTTAGAAATAAATGTGCAGCAGGAAATTATTGATGAACTGAATCATTGTGTTACGGAGTTTGGACCGTAGGCCACTCCGATGGAGGAGCTGGAGAGTTTCTTTGCTGATCCATAAGACTCTATTAAGATATTATAGGTGGGAAGAGACCGGCCACTTGAGGCCAAAGAGGAGCTCAATAATTTCTTACGTGTGAACTTGGACATATTTTCATGGAAACACAAGGACATGACAGGCATTGACCCCAAAATAAGTTGCCACAACATGAAAATCGACCCGAGGTGCTTTCTGCATTGCTAGAAAAGGAGAGCTCTCAACCCTAATAGATTCGAAGCCTTGAAGAAGAAAGTGGTGAAGCTAATCTCCAACAAGGCCATCTAGGAAGACAGATATCCGATGTGCGTATTAAATCCTATCCTTGTACAAAAATATAATGGCAAGTAAAGAGTGTGCATAGACTTCTCCAACCTTAAACCAAACTTACCTAAAAGATAGCTTCCCATTTCCAAAAATCGATCAGCTCGTGGATTATACTGCATGACATGAACAATTAAGCTTCATGGATGCATATTCGAGTTACAACCAAATTCTCATATACCCTGTGGAGGAAGATGGCACCTCTTTCATTATAGATAGAGGCCTTTATTGCTACAAGATGATGCACTTCGGATTAAAAAATGTTGGGACCACCTACCAGAGGTTAGTTAACAAGATGTTCACACATCTCATAGGCAAAACTATAGAAGTTTGTGTTGATGACATGTTAGTAAAGAGCCTAGAGGCCAAGAGCTATTCAGCACACTTTGATGCCATTTTTCAAATCTTTAGAAAGTACAAGATGAGGCTAAATCCCATCAAGTATGCATTCGGGGGCAGCATCTAGAAATTTTTTGGGCTACATAGTTAGTTAGAGAAGAATTGAGATGAATCCCGATAAGATCATAGCACTAATTAAAATTGTGTCTCCCCAATAGCCAATGGTTGCTTAGTGCCTTACTGGGAGAGTGGAAGCGCTAAATCGCTTTATCTCAAAGGTAATAGATAAATGTCTTCCTTTCTTCAAAATCCTCAAGGGAGGAAAAAGATTAGAATGGATAACGGAATGCGATAAGACCTTCCAGGCACTGAAGAAGTACCTTGGGCAGGTCTCTCTCCTTTCCAAGCCAGGGGTTAGCGAACCTTTATTTCTCTACCTAGCATTGTTTGAGGAAGCCACCAGCTTGATACTCATGAGAGAAAATGTACATCAATTACCCGTTTACTATGTGAGTAAAAACCTCCTCCCAGCCGAAGTTCGATATCCAAATATGAAAAAGCTTGCCCTCTCCTTAATCATCTCACCACGAAAGTTAAGGCCATACTTCCAGGCTTATAGTATTCATGTGATGACCAACTTTTCCCTTAGGCAAGTATTTCAGAAGCCAGACGCCTCGAGCGGACTACTAAGATGGGCAGTGGAGCTAAATCAGTTCGCCATAATCTCCAAACCAAGAACTTCAATAAAGGGTTAACCCCATACCGACTTTGTGGTTGAATTCATAAAAATACCAGAGGTAGAGGTCGCTATGGAGCCCATAGAGCATCCCACTAAGAACATTTTTGTTGATGGCTCCACTAAAGAAGTCAGCTCCGAGGTACGCATGGTCTTAAAGTACCCTGGGGGCCACAAGCTTAATTGTGTAATACATTTTCAATTAAAAGCCTCGAACAATGGTGCTAAATACAAGGCCATCCTAGTATCCTCGGGTTTGCGAAAGAAATGAAGGTAGAGAGTTTGTTTATTAACAATGACTCCCAATAGGTAGCAAGCCATGTTAATTACAGCTTCACTGCTAAAGACAAAGGCATGGCTTTGTACCTTAGACTAGTCATGAATCTCCCCCGCTTTGAAAAATTAAAACTTTTACAAATCCTACATGTAGGAAACATTCATGTTGATGCCTTATCGAAATGAGAAAGCAACAAGGATTCCAAGCTGCTTAGGATAGATCCTGTCAAGCACTTTACTAGACCTTCTATTGCTAAAGGGAAAAGTTTGATGTGGGTCGAATAGGCTAGCAAATTAAGGAAAAGGGCCACACATTTCGTGTTCCAAGATGCTGCACTGTACAAAAAAGGATTCTCAACCCCACTCCTTTGATGCACTGGAGAAGATGAAACAATTTATGTCTGTATGGAGATCCATGAGGAAATTTGTGGCAACCATTTCGGAGGACTTGCATTAGCCCAAAAGGTTCCTAGGCAAGATTATTATTGGCATACTCTGAAGAGTTATGTTCTCTAGGTTGTGCGAAAGTAGGACAAATGCCAACACTTTGCCAATGTGTAGAGAAGACCCTCTCAGAGGTAGAGGTTGTACCAGCTTTGCCATCATCGTAATTGATTATTTCACTAAATAGGTTAGGCCGAACCACTTGCACAAATTATTGAAGCCAATACATCCAAGTTTCTTTGGAAAAGCATAATATACCAATTTGGTATTCCCTATTCAATCCTATCCTATAATGGAAATTAATTCAATGACAAAAAGGTCAGAAGTTTGTGTGATAAGTAAAGAATCAAGAAGAGATTTTCGGCACCTCTCATCCCTTGGGGAATGGACAAATAAATGCACAAATACACCTTAAAGAGGAAGCCATGAGTCCCATAGAGGTTGGCGTGCTATTACCTTGCTGCTTATATTTTAATGAAATCACCAACGACCAACGACGAGTTGAGGTAATATGAATTCGACTTCTTTGGAGAGAAAATGGACGGCTTCCAAATCAAACTTTGTTTGCAGTAGTGTAAAATGATGCGATACTATAATGTTAAGGTTAAGAAGGGATCATTACATATTGGTGATCTCGTGCCGAAGAGAATCTTTATGTCCTCCTAAGAACCTGGAGTGGGCACGCTGGGACCTAATTGAGAATGCCCATATCGCATGAAAGGATAATTAAGACCTGGCACCTAAGACATTGAAAATCTACAAGGGAAAATGTAACCTCATCTATGGGAAATTGAACTCCTAAAGAGATACTATCATTAGGAAATGTATGCTAATTGGGAAATCACAAAGCTCCCACATGTAAATATATTGGTTTATGAATGTTTTCTTTACATGCTTTGGAATATCTCTTTGACGATGTGCTTCAGCCTCTTGCAAGGATGCCTATTTTGAAGGCCAAAGTGTGAGACACCCTACAAGGGGTCACCTTTAACGCTTTGAAGGTGATACCTTCTATGAATGAACTATCCACTATGGAAGCAGTCCTTGACGAAGTGCATCAGCCTCTTGCAAAGATGCCTACTTTGAAGGTCGAGATTTGAGGCACCCCATAGGGGGTTACCTCTAACGCTTCAAAGGTCATACCTTCCAAGGATAAACCATCCACTATGGAAGGAGCCATTGACGAAACACATCACCTACTACAATCTACATGCCTTTGACAATCAGGTGATTGATTGATGTGTCATCTCTACAGCAAACACCTAAATGTCAAATCATCAACTCTTAGTAGGAGGCATTGAATGTTGCATTAAATAAGCATCAACCTATGATTGACGGATTTATACCAAGGAAGGGACATGGACTGCTTTCGCAATCAGTTGAGGCCACGTGCTTTTTCATCACACGATCAGTATTTCATCTCGAATGCTATATAAAACCATGTATTCGACTAGCTAAGGGTAAGAAATTCTAATTTCCAAAAATATACTCTACTCTTTATAATCCTTCCCAATATTTACCTATTAACTTAACTGTAAGAGTTTTTGCTATCGTTCCCACCACCACCGAAAAAGGCACCGGGCGACTACAGTGTGTTCCCGTGTGTAGGAAAAGTTCATGTGGAGTTGCAAACTGTTGGCCATGTGGAGATATATTTTTTGAGGTCAACAGTTATTATAAAAGAGTAGCTAGATGTGGAATGGGAATTAGCTTTGATTTTGATTGAAAAGTAGTTTGATTGTCTTAGCTTTCTCTAAGTCTTTAATCCAATTGTGATAAAAAAAAAAAAAATTTGTTCACTTCTTTATGTTTCGCAAAAAAGTGGAATTATCTTGTTTGAATTTAATAATGTTAATCAAAACTGGATCAAAGTTAACCGTAAGCCATGTAGCATGTCACAATTATCATTGAACCTTCTTTGATCTTAGGCTTGTTAGTATAATCTGCTGTGGTTTGACCCAAATTCTAGTAGGTATTGGAGTCTAAATTGGAGTGGTCTTGAATAGATCAAAATTATAGATTCGAGAAAAAAGTCGCTACATTTTCGCTAGCCTGACGCTTGCACGATGCTCGAGTGAGGTCGGTAGAAAACAACCCGAGATTTGGTCGCTTGTACGTCACTGTCCTGTCACTCCCTATTTTACGTAGTTTTGGACTCTTATTCTTCTACAACTTGTTCTCTAAGGTTTATATATATATTAGGTTTCATGTAAATCTTGGTGTTTATTTCATTATCGTCATTATCTTGCGATCCAAAATTCATAACAAGTGGTATCATAATAATTTTGATATCTTCTTTATTTCATAACAAGTGGTATCAGAGGGACATTGATTGTTCCATATGGCGACAATGAAGTATGATATCCCATTGTTGGGTAGAAATACTAGATTTACCTTGTGGCAAGTGAAGATGCGAGCGATTCTAGCATAAATGGATTTGGAGGAAGCCTTGCATGACTTTGATAGGATGCCTAATAACTGGACGCAAGATGAAAAGTAGTGTAGGAACTGGAAAGCTCAATCTAAAATTTATCTACATCTTTCAAATCAAATTCTCAGGATGTTCTAAAGGAGAAAAATGTCACTGCGTTGTGATTGAAGTTGGAGCAACTTTGCATGACAAAGAGCTTAACCAGCAAGCTACAATTGAAACATCATTTGTATTTTCACCGGATGTCTGAAGGTGCATCATTGGATGATCACTTAACTATATTCAAAGAAATTGTGACTGATTTGAAAATATTAGAAGTTACAAGGAGGACTTGGCGTTGATGTTGTTGTGTTCTCTGCCGCCATTGTATGTGACTTTTAGAGATACTATTCTCTATGTCGGGATACTGTCATTGTGGAAGAGGTCTATTATACTTGACTATCTAAGGAGAAGATAAGGGATCTTGTTAAAGGATCTACGAATCATGCTAAAGGCTTGGTTGTGCGTAGGAGAAATCAAGATAGGAATCTTGGATGAAATATGAAGGACATATCGAACTCTAGACATGCTAAGAAGACATGTCACTATTGTAAGAAGAAGGGTCATATTTAGCTTATTAATATGCCTTGAAGAAAAGAAATAAGGCTACTGGTGCTATTGAGAAAGGAAATCAACAAGTTAATACAGCGGAGGCTGATGTTGTGGAAGATGGACAAAGTGAAGGAAAGTTTCTTGTGATTTCTGACATAGATACAAACCATGTGAAGAATGGCTTCTTAACTCGGCTTGCACTTTTCATATGTCTCCCAACAGGAACTATTTTTCAACTTTTGAAGGAGTTTAGAGAGGTGCAGTTATTATGGGAAACAACTCACTTTGCAAAATTGTCGTAGTTGGTATAATACGACTCGAAATGTTTGACAGAGCTATCAGAACACTTGCAGATGTAAGGCATGTTCCAGAATTGAAGTGGAATCTCATATCTTTGAGTGTACTTGACCCAAAGGGTTATAGATACATTGTTGAATGTAGAGTTTTAAAGGTAAGCTGTGTGCTTTTATTGTCATGAAGGGACATAAAAACTCTATACTGTTGTACATTTTGCATGGTTCCACAGTAATTAAGGATGGAACAGTTTCTACTTCTTCTTTGATAGATTATGAAATTACAAAACTTTAGCATATACTGCTCGGGCATATGATTGAAAATGGCATGACAGAGCTAAGTAGAAAGGGGTTATTCTTGATGACCAGAAGACCAGCAAAATAATTTTTTGTAAGCATTGTGCCCTTGGGAAACAGAAGAGAGTCAAATTCACAAAAAGAGGACACAACACGAAAGAAACACTTGAATATAACCATTGATATTTTTGGGGACCGGTCAGGGTACCATCAAAAGGAGACCATTATTATTTGTTAACGATGATTTCTCTAGGAAAGTTTGGGTGTTCTTCTTGAAAAAGAAGAGTGATGTGTTTGAGACTTTAATGAGTGGAAAAGATTGGTAGAAAAGCAGATTGGAAAGCAGGTGAAACTCTACGCACAAATAATGGGTTGGAGTTTTGTTCAGATGAATCCAATAACTTCTGTAGGGTTGAAGGCATCTTGAGACACTTGACAGTACTTGAAACTCCTCAACAAAATGGTGTGACAGTATGGATGATAGAACTTTGATGTAAAAGGTTCGTTGTATGCTTTCAAATTTTGAGTTGCATAAAACTTTTTGGGTTGAAGCTACTACAGCTTGTTTTATGATTAATCGCTTACCCTCAATTTCCATTGATAAAAAGACACCAGAAGAGGTATTGTCTGGTAAACCTTCTTGTTATTCTGATTTGAGAATTTTTGGGTGTCCGGCTTATACTCATGTGGATAATGGGAAGTTGGAGCCTAGGTCTAGAAAGTGAACCAGAAGAGGTATGGTCGGGTAAACCTTTTTGTTATTCTAATTTAAGGATTTTTGGGTGTCATGCTTATGCTCATATAGATAATGGAAAGTTGGAGCCTATGTTTAGAAAGTGCATCTTTCTTAGGTATAAATCATGCTTGAAGGGGTATAAATTGTGGTGTCATGAGACAAGAAAGATGGTTGTTGGTAGGGAAGTAGTATTGATGAACTTGTTAGGGTTCGTTGTTCACCTCTTGGGGATTCATATAAAATTGAGGAGCAGAATCATTCAACTTAGGTGGAGTTGGAAATTGGGACTTGGTGAAATTACCTAGAGGTAAAAA
>CAIGRO010198494.1:0-11119 GCA_903798355.1 Fraxinus baroniana
AGTCATAACTGATTTTCTTACCTATAGGTGCAAGAGTTGAGGAGCAACGGCTTAGATCCATATGCTTATAATTGGGATCGCACCCATACTGCAAATCAGCTGCAAGAGATTTATAGGAATATAGGAAATGGTGAAGAATCAAACAGTGAGAGTGATTATGTCTCAATTTCTGGAAGAATTGTGGCTCGCAGGGCTTTCGGAAAGCTAGCCTTCATAACTTTGAGGGATGACTCTGGGACAATTCAGGTTTCTTACATCTTTTTTTGCATGTGTGCTTCCTCGGTTTGACCATTTGAGTCTTCCCCCCCATGTTTTCCAGTAGCTGCAGCCTGCATGATTTCATCATTTCATGAGATGATAGTTTCTTAGACCCAAACTATGGTTGTCAGGTGTCAGAGGGTGGATTGACTTTGTAAATGACTTCTGAGAAGAACTTTGAATATTAATGTGTTCATGATCTGCCTTCTGCTTATTTTTCTTTTTAACATTACTAAATAAAATATCCTTGCATAATGTCCTACTCCGATCTACATGAGTTGTTAGTGTACAATCATTGGGGATATTTCCTTATAAATTAGATTTTGGATATTATACTTGTATAGTTCATGTAACTGAATCTTGTTCTTGAGTAGCGAAAAGGGATTTATATAGTGGGCCTCAAATTTATTGGGGATAAGGCCTAGTTTGTTCTTTCTCTTTCTCTTTTTTTTTTTTTTTACCTCGGATTCTTTACTTTCCAAAGTTGTGGTTTGTGTATAGAACTTTTCTGTGGCAATTTGCTGATTTTTTTTTATCTTGCGGGATTTTAGCTTTACTGTGAGAAGGAAAGGCTTCTGAGTGATCAATTTGAGCAATTGAAAACACTTGTTGATATAGGAGATATATTGGGTGCAAGAGGTTCAATCAAGCGCACAGAGAAAGGTAAGTTTCATTTAACCGTTTCTTGCTTATATCTTATAAATCCTGGAAAATAGTGGCATTAAGCATACTGATTCTGAACATAGCTGTTAGAAATTGTGCAATAAATTTGTGTATCCTATAATTAGATCTTTTTCTTGCTTTTATTTATTTATTTTTTTCCCAGGAGAATTATCTGTTTGTGTGAATTCATTTTCAATCCTTACAAAATCATTGCTTCCTTTGCCGGACAAATATCATGGCCTAACAGACATAGATAAGAGATATCGCCAAAGGTGAGATCTTCGCTCTCTCTCTCACTCACTCTACACACACACACACACAATCCATGTGCACTTGGGTTCGTATTACTATAGATACACCTATGTTGACCAGTTTTTGCATGTCTCCTACTAATCCAGCTTTTTTCGGTTATCATCTTTACAGCAGAATTTTTAATCTCCATTCCAGTAAATGGTTATTCGTTGTGGGTTTTTCTGTCATATTTCCTTGCAAAGTAATGTAACACCAACACAATAGTTTCTCTTATATTGTTTGGATCAAAGATAACATAAAGTCGTTCTCTCACTTTGTGTATAAACGGTGCACGTCAAGGGTGCAAACTTTTACATACCATAATACTCGCTATTATATCACCACTTTACTCGTTATTATATCACCACATCAATACTCTATACACTTTTCTCAATCCATACTTTCTCCTTTCTTTGTAAAGGTATGTAGATATGATTGCAAACCCTGAGGTGGCCGACACATTTAGAAAAAGAGCAAAGGTCTGTTTTCCATTATTATTTCAATTTATTATTATTATTAATATTAATATAGTAAAAAGATAATTGAAGTCATCTATAGCTTATTGTATATACTTTAGTACCAAATTTTTGTGCTGATCTATACTTATTTTCTGTAGATTATATCAGAGATTCGCAAGACAGTTGAATCTGCAGGCTTTGTTGAAGTCGAAACACCAGTTCTTCAGGTTGTCAAGACTCTTTTTTTGCTCATCTTGGGTTATGTTTTTTAAATTTTAATTCTTGAATTAAATAATTTGTTGGTATCCTTCTACCGTAATATAGCTAGATAAATTAGACCAAGTATTTGTCAGGTATGAGGAAAAATCTTATCATCCTGATACATCTAATTTCTGATATGAGCCAACAATAATATATTCATGCAATGACATTAGGTTGCGTGGTTTACAACATAATTATGTTCAAGTTTTTTATTGACTCTCTACTGCTAGCCAAGCTGAAATCCCTTTAATATCGTACTCCACTGCTGATTTTCTTCTCCTGTACATCCTTCCCAAAAAACATTTGCAACTACTATTGTTTAAAAGTAATACGTCCAACTTTCCTCGAAATTCTGCAAGTCTTTCAGAACTCTATGAAATGTTTTGTCTAAGAAATAGATCAAACTTATGTACATTTTTTCTATTTTTCCCTTCCCCTCACACCCCTACTGCTGTAAAAAGATGAGAAAAATAGTTGGCACATCGGTAAGTATAATGAACACATCCATAGATGGTTCCATATTTTAGTTTTTGATTGTTTTCCTAAACTAGGTAGCAGCTGGTGGGGCTGAAGCCAGGCCATTCATTACATACCATAATTCTCTTGGTCAAGATCTTTATCTGCGAATCGCAACTGAGCTCCATTTGAAGAGAATGCTGGTGAGTTCTATTTCTCCTGCCATTTTGTGCACATTGTCTTCCTTTTGTTATACAATAGCAAATAGTTCGTGTTGCTATCTTCCAAAATGGCTTAACAGTTATGGCTTGATTCTTGAAATCATAATTTGATTGACATAAAGAATGATTTTCAGGGGGATTTTCTTCTAGATCAAGATTTCACATACACATGATGGTCATTCTTTGCATTTTATTTAATTCAGGAAAGATATCAATATTCTGCTGGCTTGTTATTTCCATTCTCCCCATCTGTTAGCTTCTCTCGTCTTGTTAGTACGTTAACATTTTTCTTCTTCACTAGATTTAGACCTTAGATTTTATGTAAAAGATATTGACATTTTGTTTATTGCCAGTCTTCTAATTTAATTATCGGTTCCTTGTTTCGTTTCGTTTTGGATGCATACCCAGAGCTGCATGCTTTCTGGCTATTTAATCCTCCTACCTCAGTTGCCAATATTTGTTGATATGCTAACTATTTTTTATTTATTTATTTTAATTCTTGAGCTATTATTTGAAGCCTAGTTTTTGTTTGTTTTGTGTATTATCTTCTTTTGTTAAAATCACTTTGCTGTTTCATGCAATTTCATGCAACAAATATGATATTTTATTTGAAATGACAGGTTGGAGGCTTTGAAAAAGTATATGAGATAGGCCGGATATTCAGAAATGAAGGCATTTCAACTCGTCATAATCCTGAATTCACCACCATCGAGGTGATGAGGTTCCTCCAGTTTTCTTTGGTCTTTTGTGTTGAAAGCATCCCTATGCTTTTTGCTCACTGCAATAGCGCATGTCAAGATTCTGTTATGTTTCTATACTAAACTTCCTTTCCATTATCACCAATAATTAATGGCTTCGCTTGATTTTTAGATGTATGAAGCATATTCAGACTATGAAAGCATGATATATATGACAGAAGAGATTGTAACACGATGTGCTCTTGCAGTTAATGGGAAACTTACCCTTGATTATCAGGTATGCTCTTTTTATATTTGACCCTGTTTCTTGTTCCATTTTTCTCCTAGGTAGTATAGTGAATATGCTTTTCTTTAGATGAGGGAACATATTGTGCCGATACATTTGTTTCTAAACATATCTTCAACAATTTCTTTCGTCTAAAAATTGGTTAAATATGGTTTAATTTCAAGTTTTCTCACTCATTTTAATTGTTCATTTGTTAACTATTTGAACAATACACTCCTGCAAACACATGAAAGAGTCAGAAATCAGGAGGAGATAGAAGTAGGTAACTAGGAGGAGATAGAAGTGGGTGCTGCCATCGTAATACTGTCAATAGTATGGTTAACTTTTACTTTGTCCTATAATGGAATTTGGAACAATTGTGGGCCATGTCAAAAGTAGTTACATTCTTATCATGTGGAAAACATGTTCTTGAACTTCCTATAGTTTTCTTTGAGGATTTTTTGGTATAAAAACATGAGCATTCTTCAACTATCAATAGGAGTTATGTATATGTTGAAAAAGAAATTAAAAAAACTTTGCCGTGGATTCTACAAATCTTCCTTGCAGGGTGTGGAGATCTGCTTAGTAAGACCTTGGAGGAGGGAGACAATGCACAATCTTGTGAAAGAAGCAACCGGGATTGATTTCAACAAGTTTCGAGATGATCTTAATGCTGCGAAAAAAGCTGCACTGCAGACACCAGATATTGTTAATGATAATCAAAACAAAAATTTGATTGAGGCTTGCACGTCTGTTGGCCATTTGATTAATGAGGTTGATCTGGATGACTTTTCTGAGAATCTGAACTCTATTTTCCCTCTAATATTTATGATAAGTAATAGTTATTTATCCTGCTAGTGGTTTGCTGGCTGGAAAATATGTTTGGTTGTGAAAATAGTTCAATAGTGTTCTTTCTCTTTCCGCTTCTATTCATGAAATTCTACTCAATGATTACATTTGACTCATTCTTCAGGTGTTTGAAATGGTTGTAGAACCAAAGCTAATGCAGCCCACCTTTGTCTTGGACTATCCAATTGAAATATCTCCACTAGCCAAACCACACAGAAGGTGATGTTGCCTTTACAAAATATATTTTGGTGCCTCACTTCACATGAAAAGCTGTGCTTTCAATGTATTTTCCTTCACAAAATTGTGACGTCAAAATATTTTCAGCAGAAGATTGATTTGTTTTGAATACTAGCACTGGATTCGGAAACTCTTTCTATTTATTTACTGTTTGGTGGATATTGGAACAAAATACTATGGAATATAATATTGTGTCTTAACTCCAGGCATGCAGGCTTGACAGAGAGATTTGAACTCTTCATATGTGGCCGTGAGATGGCTAATGCTTTCTCTGAATTGACTGATCCTTTGGACCAGGTATTATGTGGAGCTGTAAATTGTAATATGCTGACTATACTGCTACTATGCACTTCTATCATTGAATTTTTTTTTTCCTTTTTACTATCCCCGTTCCAGGGTTTTTGATTACTTCCTTGTCGATGTTTGCAAATGACTAGTGTTTTAGGATAAATAAGTCTGTATTATCTGGAAATGATGTCCACGTAAACTGTCTCTGTAAAAAAGAGAGATTGTTGACTTATACTCTTCTGCTCTTGCTTTTTGCTGTCTTCCTTTTCAATTCAAATCTTGGACCCTTCTTTTCATGGATTTGTTAGAAATGAGAACGAATCAAAAAGCACAGATATTAGTGGTAAGAGTATATTCTTAATTTGAAATGGTTGCAGAGAGAACGGTTGGAAGAACAAGTAAGGCAGCATAACAAGAAGAAAGCAGCAGTAGTTTCAGAGGGTGGGAATGAGAGGGCTGATGACTCCTACGACGTGGCTCTCGATGAAGATTTTTTGACAGCCCTAGAATATGGAATGCCTCCTGCATCAGGAATGGTATGCTTATCAAGTTTCTTCTTTTAATAAATTAATTCTAGAATTCAAACTCGAGTATGAGCTAAAAATGGTGTTACTCTGCATAGTCCTACATTCAATACATGTATATATTATAATAAAGGCTGATGTATGAACTTGTTTTTTCAGGGGCTTGGCATTGACAGGCTAGTAATGCTTCTTACGAATTCGGCCAGCATACGCGATGTTATTGCTTTCCCTGTCCTCAAAACTGTGCAATAATCATAGAAGGATGTTGCGATACCAACCAGCTAAGATATTCACGTTCGGATCCAGTGTTTTGATTCAAGAAAATATTAGCCTGAGATGCCTTGGATCAAAGTTTTGGTTCTTCTGCTGACCTAGGGTTGGCAGCTAATTCATCTCCTCTGAAATCTTCTCAACTTTTATGAAAAACGGTAATTTTATTTACTTTGAATGAACTGCACTTATATTTAAATTTATGTAGGACAAAATATTATTTAACTTTTGATGTACATAGATTTTAATTTGTTGAGCATGTATTAAATTTAATAATCAATTTACTTAAAATTAATTTTTAAAAATTTCATAAACTGCCAATGGTATAAATAATTGGAACTTTATTAAATAAATAAGGATAATGAAAAGTAATAGATGTTTACAATAATTTATGTTAAAAATAATAATTATTAAATAATTTATTTATTTAATAGATTAATATTAGGTTAAATACATTCACATCACAAATTTTAACTACATTGTAATTGCATGAAAGGTTCATAATTTTTTTCACATTGTCATGTTTATGTCTCAAACTTTTTATCGTATAAAAAATCACTATTCAAAACTACGTTTTCTCAAAATGATAGCAATCAAACGTAGACTTAATAATATAAGTGTGATAATTAATATGCATTTATAGAAAAAGGTTGTGTGAATATAATTACCCTTAATATTATTGTTTCTAGAAAAGGTCTATATAAATAATGATCGATATCACATATAAATTTATATTTATTTTACCAATTTATTGATTCATATATTAGATTAGGTTTTTTTAACTCCACCGATGGTAGGGATGGCAAAAAAGCTTGGCAGCTAGGGCTCGGCCCGTAAAAAGCCCGAGCCCCATTTTGGGGCGTCGGCTCGAGCTCGGGCGAGCCGGCCCCACATAAAAAAAAATTAAAATTAAAAATTAAAATTGGTTGCCTTTGCAGGCAGGCAACTAATATATATATTTGTATATATTTAAAAAAAAGGACAAAAAAAGCAAAAAATCGAGTCGGCTCGGTCCAGGCTCGACTCAAGCCAAAAGCTCGGGCCGAGCCTCATTTTATTTTTGTCGGGCTCGGCTCGACTCGGCTCGGTTCGTTGACATAGCTAACCGGTGGGATCTTACAAGATCAACGTCAATTGATACTTCAATAATGGATTTGCTGCCTTGCTGGTTGTGAGGCATTATTCGAGACCAAGATGGACATTCAATTTGGACCTTCTCGTCGTATATAAGACTAACTTGTTTTGGTGGCTAAGTTACAAGTTATCTTAGATGAGATTTTACCTGCTCGATGACTTGGACTATGAGACATTTGGGTGGAGATAAACACGTATATGACCAGTCACTGCATTATTGGGACGGAGGACTATGAACGGTTTAGATAACATTCTCAGATGAATCATACACCTTCTCTTATTTGATAGTGAAACTGTTTCACAAACTTATCATTAGGGGAACCAGGTTGCCAATTCACTTGCATTCGGGGGTTGGGACTAGCGCTATTGTTAGGAGTATGGACCTTTTGACCTACTCGATGACTTCGAGCCCTTGTACATAATAACACGTATGGACTTCTTATTATTAGAGGATATTAGCTTGATTCTAACTTACTATTTTTGTATTAGAAGTTTAAACGAGTTTTATTTCCAACTTACGACGTCTTTACAAGCAGGATGAAGGTTTTAAAATTAGCTCATTATTGCGCTTCTGTTCTCAACTTTTTTTCACGTCTTACCTTGTTTGACTACTAGATTTTGAGGGACATGCACTTAACAAGTAAGGTATTTTCCAAACAATAAAAACAAAGTAAAAAATTAGGATACCAAAAGACTGATGTCAAAATATTTTAGAAGTTTTATAGCAACAACTTTTGAATCTTATATCCTTCGCGTTGTAACTTGCATACTGATCCTTTATCCCTTTCACAAGTATTCACTATACCACGAGGAGAAAAAAAGAGAGTGAGAGATAGCACGATTATAATTTGGTTGAACTTCCAGTTTTTCAAACAAGCGTTACTATACATATTCTCAAGTTCACATTAAACACAGTGGTGCCCCTATATCTGCATCGAGTTACATGTGTTGATTCTTACGCGAGCCGTGTTCAGGTTTTTTCTGGGGTCTTCAGGAGAAGCAAGAAAATTAATTGGGGAAAATGAAAAATGGCACATAAGAGAAAAATGAATATCACTGTGGTTGATGAGAACAATAAAGAGTTGTTTACAATTTTCCTTAATGCTGCTTGTTGATCTTGAAAAATGGCTTCGACACGTGGCCAACATAATAAGTCTTCAAGTCAACTCTCCCTGCACACGTAGCACATTGTCAGTCACTCGTGGCCTTTCTCGGAAGGATTGAGAGCGGCCGCAAGCACTCCGACGATCAAGTCAGTATGGTTCAACCGGAAGAAGCTAATCGGCGGTAGGACAATCACCGAGAGGTGGTTGATAAAGTGTAAAAATAGTGTGCCAACATGTGGGAGAGAGAAAATGATACCAAGTTTGCTATGTATGTTGGAGAGAGTGGGCTCCGAATCCTTCTTCAAGCACAAGTATGGTGTATTTATACCAAGGATGGGAAGAGAATAGCCGTGGGATGATGAGACACGTGTTATCAGATCCTCAGAGCTCGTCCTATCCTAGGTGTCAATCTGTCTTTCCATAGGGTTGCTGGTATTGAATGTTTCTGACAAAAGCAGCTGAATTGACCGTTTGGGTCCTGCCACACTTCCCATCAGTCAGGGATTTGACTTTGGGAAGATCTTTGTATAAGAGATCTTCGTTGGGGCGAGACGAGACAGGAGTGAAGTCGTAGAAGTGGAGTACGGGCCTTTGCATCCGCAGTGTATCGCAGATGAGTTCGGTTCCTTTGCTAGAATCTGTTCAGTCCGTCCCTAGTGTAATCGCTTCAGCTTATGCAGTCAGTTCGTCCTATGTGTAATCGCCTCAGCTGTCACGTGGCACGGTGCGAACCACCCCTGCTGACACGCGACAGGTAAGATGGCAAGTCTGAATCAGGCCCGTAACAATAGTTTCGCAAGTCCATGTATGGATATTCATATAATACAAGGACTTTTAAAGTAGCTGTTGGGACACATGGGGAGGAGGGGCCGACGCTAGACAAATGGAGTGATGGTGACTTTATAAAATAGTGATATGAAGCGAAGTCGAGGTGTATCGAAGCGATAGGAGTTGGAAACTATGAGGGAAGTTGTAGCAACATCAAATTCTGCTATGACCGAAGTGATATCGGTTGGCAGCTCTCAGGAGAGCTGTTGCAACACGGAGCTACTACGGCCAAAGCGATATGAGTTGGCAACTTTGGGGAAAGTTGTCGTAACATCAAGTTCTGCTCTGGCCGAAGTGATATGGGTTGGCAACTCTCAGGAGAGCTGTAGCAATATAGAGCTATTGCGGTCGAAGCGATATGAGTTGGCAACTCTGGGAAAAGTTATCGTAACATCAAATTCTGCTCTGGTCGAAGTGATATGGGTTGGCAACTCTCAGGAGAGCTGTTGCAACACGGAGCTATTGCGGTCGAAGCGAAATGAGTTGGCGACTCTGGGGGAAGTTGTCACAACATCAAATTCTGCTCTGACCGAAGTGATACGGGTTGGCAACTCTTAGGAGAGCTGTTGCAATACGGAGCTATGTGGTCAAAGTGATATGAGTTGGCAACTCTGGGGAAAGTTGTCGCAACATCAAATTCTACTCTGACCGAAGTGATATGGGTTGACAACTCTTGTGGAGAGCTGTTGCAACGAAAAGCTGTTGAGCGAGGCAATAGTTTTGAAGAGACAGCCTTGGATTACGTGCCAATGATTTGAAAGCTTTTGCGTCTTTCCAAAACACGTGCAGGGGTGCTTGTTGTGAGGGAAAGTAAAGAGGGGCGAGGTGAGGAGAGTTCTACTTTGAGGAAACCCATGTTATTATCTTCAGATGAGCTGAGTAGGGCCATTAGGGCCGGAGAGAACATTTGAAAATGGCCAGACTCTCTCGTAGACACTTCGGTTCCATGGGGGGCTTCGAAATACCCTTCCAAAATTACCACGGAGGTATTGGAGAGTTGTAGGGTCGTTTTCAGGATCCCTCATAATATATAATTGATCGTACTCGAGCCCCATAAAAGGGCATGCTATCGGAGGCCGGAGTGCGTGGCCATAAGTGAGAATATTCTTAAGGCCGGCCTTAGGCTTCCATTCCATCCATTTTTTAGGCCAATGCTTCGTTCATACGGGTTAGCTCTGACGTAACTCAACCCGAACTCATGGTCCTAGATGGTGGGGACGTGGATGTTGTGGCGTCGGGCCAACATAGGGGCAGATATGCTATCTAGCTTATTTCATTCCATTTTTCTTATGAAATGTGTGGCCGAGGAAGACGAGACTTAAGGTGGTATTATATGGTACCTTGGGGGTCTCACTCCCCCATTATAACTGGGCTGCCCTCAGGGCTGGTTCTGGGCTGAGGCGAATGAGGCCCGCGCCTCGAGCCCAAAATTGGAGGGGGCCTCATTTATTTTAATGAGGCCTAGCCCAACATTGGAGGGCCTCTCGATTTTGGCCCAATTCACTTTTTTTAACCTAAACTAAACATCAGAATCATCTCCTTCCCACTCGCTCTCAACTCAACTCTCAAGTCTCAACTCGTCTCTCAACAATTCATTCAAGCTCAACTCTCCAAGAATCCACCCGACTTTCCCTAACTTCTTTCTCCTTCCCTTCCCGCTTTCCCTAACTTCTATAGTTCTAACTTCTGTCTCCTTCTGTTGCGATTCTCGCTTCGGTCGCTTCCTACTTCTAGTTCTTGTCTTCTTCCTGCTGGCTGCTGGTATAATGGTGCCAGGTATCAAGTCTGAAGTCTTAACTCCTAAGTCTGGGACTCTGGGTCTGCGTCTCTGGCTCTTTGAGAGTGCGACTGTGTGCGAGAGCGAGACTCGGAAACTGCGTTCTTTGTTTTGGACCTTCTGGATCTGGTAACTACTAAGTGTGGGTGTGGCTTTTCTCATTATTAATTTTATGGCTTTTTTCTCATTGTCTGTATTCTGTAAAGAAATATTTAATGTTGTTTATCTATAACCTATGAAAGATTTGTGAATGATTCAATTTCAGGCTTGTGAGAATTGAGAACTGAGATGCATCGTTGGAATAGGGCGTGATTCCACAATTTCCTTCAATTTTCTACTTCTCAAGTAAGCACTGGCTTGCTCTAACTTGATATTGAAAATGTTTGAAGCCTTGTCAATTTATATAATTGTGGCTTGGTCAGTTTGTATGATATTAGATTGTAGCGTGTAGGATCAATTGGTCGGCTTGTATGATATTAGATTGTAGTGTGTAGGATCAATTGCATAGACGCACGTAGTCACTATATTGAATACT
>CAIGRO010198508.1:0-13997 GCA_903798355.1 Fraxinus baroniana
TAGGCTATCAAACGGACCCTAAGTAAATTTACTTAAAAAAGTAATTCTTAAACTTTTTTTTTTTACAAGTTATTATTTTATTGAAGTACAAAGCATTTAAGTAAATATACTTCTCAAGGCTTAATGTCTCTAAAATTATGGGGTTTTTTTTTTTAAAAAAAATAAAATTCCACGCCATACATTTTTCTATTCTTTTTTTTTTTTTTTTGTGTACATTGAATTTTCTTATATTTTTGGTACCAAATTATTGAAGATAAAATTTAAGTTAATAATCATTCAATCTCTACCAATATAAATGTTTATACAAGGTACTTGAATTAGTAAACAACATGCCATAGGTTTTTTCATATTTGACTCTCACCCGTCTCTAGAGATGGCAACGGAGCGGGTTCGGGGCAGGGCACCCTCATCCCACCCCGCCCCGTCACGTCACGCTACGCCACGCCACGCCACCCCACTCCCCCACCCCGTCCCACCTAAAATGGGGCAGGGCGGGTTCGGGGCGCGGGCTTGCCTCATTTAATTTTTATTTATTTATTTATTTTTCAAAAAATTCCTCTTAATTAATTTTTTTTTAATTTTTTTATTTTTCACGGGGCGGGTTCGGGGTGCTTTAGGGCGGGCCACCCCCTCCCTGCCACACTAACCCATCGGCGCGGGGCAATGTCGAGACGGGGCCGGACGAGTTTTTTTGCCATCACTACCCGTCTTGAAAATTTCACCTCTCTAGCCTTTGATAAAGAAGAATTCGGCTTGTAATAATACCCCTTTCAAAGTTTCAAGCCATATATGCATTGTTTTGTATATGCATTTTCCAATTACCAAAATGGTAGAACCTGAACAAGTCATTTCATTTGCATGTATGTCGACATTTTCTTGGACACTGGGCCATCTTCTCTTTGCGTGGATAACATGTCATTAGCGCTTGAAAACTACACCACATAAGCATATTTAGATCTCCACAAATGTGATTTGAAGTTGTTTATCAATCTTGAAAAGGGAGTACGTGGGTCTAAACCATCCATTCAAAAATTTGAGGCAAGCAATTTTTCGTTAGTGTCACGTAACAAAAATATGGACTCTTTCATTTTTAGAAACTGATTGTGCAACTATCATGAGAATTTTATAAGGTCTACCTATCGGCCTTCTCTAATAATACACTCAATCAATCTTCAGTGAATATTTCAATCCTTAGATCGAGCCTAAATTCATTTTCAAGTTTCTCTAGCACAGATGCAATAAATCGCTCGCCAGTTCATATTTGAGTTACAATTTGCCCTTTCTCTTCCTATCGCTAGGTTCGCCCGTCTACAATCAATTTGTTCATTTTAAAAGGTTGATGACAAACTTACTAATTAAAAATAGACAAGCGATCAATAGTACAATTTTGAAATTGGACTACCATGATTGACAACCATGATCATGTTTTTTCGGATCTCGAGACAACGGATTGGTCTCCCAATTTGTGTGTGTCACTGAAAACGTAGCGGATGCGGTAGACAAAGTTGGTGGTTGGCCTCAACTTGCCACGGCGGCACTTGGAATTCCTATTACAAATCTTGTGGTGGCCGGTCACTTATCCTACGTGTCGAACTTCATTGTTCTCCACATCTATTAAAATGGACCCTCTCAAACATGCATCAATTCTAGTTTTTTGGATAAACACGATATATTTGTGTCACCAATGTAATCCATTTTCTTTCCTTTTCTTACTAATCCCACGACACAATTTCTTGATGTCATACGAGATTTTTTTTTTCTCCCTTTTTTCCTTTTTCCTTGCAGACGTTTTGGTACCATATATTTGTATTGGAATCGTATAATTTATGCCAACTCTTGACAAGATAATGAATATTATGCATAACAATGAGAGAGGAAGAAAAGAAATAAGGGCCATAAATAGAGGGCCCACTGAAATAGTTGCTTTAAAGCAAGGCCACCAAAGTTTTCGATGCTTATCTATAGCATTAGATTCTTGATTCATAGTGGTTTTCCATCGAGGAGAGTGCTTGTTTCTTGGGTCGTCTTTGCATTTTTATAGAACAAGACGATACCTGCTACAAACTAATACTATGTATGAATCAAGACAAAGAATCATTAATCAAAGAAGAGCAATGAACCCTAAAATTCAAACCTTTCATCAATTGAAAGGGTAAGAGATTCAGTGAAAATTAAAAGAAACACTAATTTTGTGGCATGTGCTAGTCTATATATTTAGTGTTGGGTATTTTGCAAGACAAGTTCCAATTTACTAATATTCTTGCTTATTGGCTGCCTCCTGACAAAGAATCAATTTAGGATATGAGAAAAGACACCATTCTACAAACATTTGGATTTTGAAAATCTTTCCTATGCTGTCGGGAAACACGAGAATTGTCTCCTTGTAATTATTCAAATGTAAATTGGAATGATCGTTGAAACATATTACAAAAGAGAGGAAAATTAAAGTTAATGTCACTTAGAGGGTTTTTGATGTAGATTAAAATCAGATTTTAAGTGGATTGTAATAGAAGTTTTTGAAATGTGTGGTTGAAAAAATGTGAGACCCATGAAAGATGTGGTTGATATTGATTGTTTAACTTTGACTTATATTAAAATCTGGCACAAACAGACCCTTAATATGTTTGTTTATTGTAGTGATAAATCGAATGAATTAGCGAAAGGATTCATGATTCAAACTCTTGTTTGTTTATTTTGTAAAATATACTCATGAAATGCGTTAGGCTAGGAGCGAAGATAAGTTTCACATTCAACATATATCAAGGGCGAAGCCAGAAAATATATTAGGTTGAGCTGAAATTTAATTTTTTTTTCAATGAACTTACATACTAAAACATGTTTTAAACCACACGGTAAAACAAAAACCAGACCTAAAATCGAGCAAAATCATGTCCAGCTAACTGATTACGACAAAATCGCTCAAAACCCACTGAACCGGCCTATTCAACCGTAAACCGGTGAACTAGTTGTGGTTTGGTGATTTTCTTGATTTTTTTTCTTTTTCTAGTTTAAAAGATTTTAACTTCATGATGAACCTTATAGATCATAATTCAAAGACCCATAGAAAACTATTGAATGACATGCTCATTTTAAAGATGCACTTATCTCAAATGATTTCATAAACTTCTAATGTGAGATAGTGTATTTTATAGACACTCTTCTCTTTAATAGTTTCATAAACTTCCAATGTGTGACAATGACATAAAAAAAATGTCAAAATGTCTGTCAAAATCATTTTCCAAATGTATGTCTAATTGATAATTTGATTTTAAATCTTAACTAATTAAATTGTAATATTCACATTCCTCCTTTCATTTATTTAATTTTCAAATTTAACTTAAATCGCACTTGATTATTAATATATTAATGTTGCATATCATTTTCTATAAGTTTAAACTATTTTAATATATTGATTGTTAATTTTTGAAGTATCGAGATGTAATAATTTTTTATAAGTTTAAAACATTTGTCATAATATATTTTTGAACATTCGTAACAAAGTTCTAACATATATATTTCTAAACTAGCATATTACTTATCTTGATAATAACATCATTTCAAAAGAAAATTCATGATAAAAAACTAAAAAGAATAGAATTAGCCCAACCCAGAAATTAATTCCACAGCTCAAAAGCAAATTCATAGTGAAAAATTAAAAAGAATAAAATTTGTCCAGCTCAAATATTAATTTTAGCCCAATTAACTTCATTTCCAACCTAAATCTAAAACTAAAATAAAATAAAATAAATTGCTTTTGGGCTGGGGGTAGGACTGGGCTATAGCCCACTCCAGCCCACCCCTACCTTCGCGCCTGACATATACTCATGAATTGATTTACTCTTTCGAGCAAGTTAACATTTCAGAACGACACTTTAAACAACATCAAGCTATGTGACATCAAAGTCATGCTCCAAATTTAATCATGTGCATGCACAAGATTTAGTAACAAAGGTAGCGATCATTGAGTGATACCATATGTTGTTAGCTCTCAAATCCCATTGATATACAGCGTTGTACTTCGTTTTAGGGTTGATTATTTGGATAAAACTGAATATATTTATTTTTTTTTTTAAAAAAAAACCTCATAATATGGTAATGATAATCCATCTGATGATCATGGCGCGCCTACCGATAAACGTCAATCTTGGGCGGCCCTCTATTTGTTTGGATCTCGTCTTTGCTTTTCATAAAGTCCTTAAATCTCAAAAATTATTTGGATTTTATATGATTGCAAATGTTTGTTTTCAGATGCCCATTGGCTATAATAATTTATTTGGATTTTATATAATTACAAAATATTTGTTTTCGGATGCCCATTGGCTACAATAATTTTCTGTGAATTTCTTATTTCCCCTGAGAAGTGGAAAGAAGAATTGATTTTGACTTTTTATAAGTTTTCTTCACGAGAATGATAGTATGAATCGAAATTAGATTCTCTTTACTCACCACACTGATTCCCTGTATCATTTCCTTTCACATCAATTCGTCACTCTCTCACACCAATCTTATAGGTCTCCATCTTTCACGCGACGTTCATTGGTGCGTACTCTCCGTCGACGAATACCTGCTCGACACAAGTAATAGATGGTTCTTACAGAGCTGATGCTTTCAATATAAAATTTCAGCACAACTGCTATGAGTTTGAGTCGAGCTCGTGCATATTCAAACAAAATTCCTGCTAAATCCAGTGTACCTGTCTTGAGAGCCAATTTTGAATCGCTAATTTTTTATCTACAAGCCATGTTGACATGCAAGCCCCGCGACTATCCTTCCAAAATAGCATGCATTTATCTTTTTACGTAGAGACGTAAAAAAGTAGTACTAACTACTAGCTAAAAAGAAAGCTAACATCTTTATTCTTTATAACATTTCCAAGTAACTCTTTAAATAAAAGACAATCTTTATTTTAAAGAGTTAATCCTTAAAATTATGTTCCAAGAGACACATTAAATTTAAAAAAGAGTTAATCACTATATTATTTTCAACTAAACTTTTTATAATTAACTTCATTTAAAGTATTTCAATTGAAAAAAATAATATAGTGATTTGAAGGGAAGCTAGTGAAGTGAAAGATGAAAAAGAATAAGCTCAAGTTTGAGCCAAATTATTGTAGAATGAGAATGAAAAATATAGCTGTTATTGAGGCTCAGACAGAGATAAAAAATTTGAATTTAAATGTTGATGTGATAAATAACGGTCATATTTGTCATTTTAATGAGATAATAAGGTGACTCAAACGAGGCCTAAATATTTTTTGAAAGTAGTAACATTAAAGGTATGTTTCATTGCCTTTATTTTCCATGAAACATATCATTTTTCAACCCAAATTCCTACTTTTAGGATATTTGATTTGACATTTTTTTTTTCATGAAAAATATTTTCCAAAAGTCAGTCACATGATCATATTTTTCACAAAAACAAGGATTTTTTTTTAGAGAGGCGGATTTTTATTTTCTAAGCAATTCACTCTCTCTTTCACCTATCCACCAATAAAAGATGAACATGAACAACATTTTCTAGGTTGAAAATTAAATCAATCAAACATATTTAATTAATAATTTTCATGCATTTCAATTCTACACAATTCAATTTTCTAAAACTTATTTTCTTTCCATGCAGATTTCATGCTTACAATCAAACTTAAGTGTTAAATATAAAGAGCATGTTGAAGAATTTCAAAAAAAAATTACTCTCTAAATTTATAAATGATCTTTAAATTGTAGAATATACTCTTTAAAAATAAAGAGTTTTGAAAATGCTCTCTTTTAAGTCCATTTTTAGTGCTATTAATGTCAATTTTTTCAAATTGTGCATTTGCAAGTATTGTCCTTCTAAAGGAAGAGACCACAAGGGTAAGGTCAGGTCTACCACGGCCCCTTGTATCAAGTCCAATCCCTGAATCCAAAAAGGTATATATCCATGATGTCCTTTAGCCTAAAGCTGCCATCTTAAATTAAAATCTGACTCGAAAAATAGGAGAAATTGGAACGTGCATCTCCAAACTCATAATAAGAGAACACAATTTCCCACAAATAACTAAAAGGCCATTGCACGTATTTGTTAATATGCTAAGACAGTATTGATGAGGTTATAGCAAAGCTGATGCTTTCAACATAAAATTTCACCACTACAGTAAAAAAGCAAATATGAATTCTGTACAAACGATAAGGCCGAGTATATATATATATATAAATGATAACAAAAAATGATTAGGGTGTGATATACCCACCGGCTTTTATTATACCATTGATATGATGCAACTCGCCAATACATGTACAGAAATGAGGATATTTAACTGGCGCTGTTCTTCCTTGCAGCATAGGCTCGGTATGCTGCCATTCCAACAAAAGCAGTTGCCGCCCCAACTGCAATTTTTTGTTGAATGAGAATAATAGCATGTAATTTTGCAATAAAGAGTAAAAAAGGGCATAAAGTAATATTGAATCTCAAGTTCCCACTAATATTCTGTAGATCTACGTGCATGCACACACTTTTTTTGTGGTTTAAGAAGCTGGTATTTTTATTGATTACAGTTTCAGGTGAGGACGACACAAATTACATTAAAGGTGCCTAGTAGGTCACAGACAATAAGCTAGGACATAAATGATACAAAGACGTATAATAGAACTTCTACATATGTCGGATGCGATCCCTTTCACAACACCCTAGTCACTAAATTCACTACAATGTCCTCAGAAGTCAGTCCTATTTAGTACCAAAAAGATCAGATAAATATTACACTGTATATAAAGATACCTGAAACAAATATAAGAGAACGATTAACAAGCTGGCGGTACCGCTTCCAATTGCGACCAGCATCAGTTTCTGGAACACTTAAATGGGGGTTCTCAGCCGCATTCACAAGTTTAGAGAACACGTTGTTAAGATCTCTTTCTTTCACGCTTAAGTTAATAGGTTCATCAATTCCCATATCTTGGCAAATCTAGATCATAAATGCACAAAGTTATCTAAAGTGCATAAATTCAAAAAGGAATAGGAAAAGCATATTTCTTTACAATTTTCTAATTGGGGGCAGTTGTGCAGGTAAACACTTCAAGTCTCATTACTAGTTCCAGATGCAAAGAAAGTAGGGTTAAGTAGCAACTTAGTACCTTTGCTGACTCTTCCATAGCCATTGGATATGAATCGAGATCATGCTTTGCTGCAACTAGGAGACAAGGCATGCTAAAACCAGTTTCTTCCCCTTGCTTAGTGACATCCACAAGCAACTCTGATGCTCTTCTTAGAGAATATTCGCTTGAGCTGAAAAAGAAAATTGAATTTGACATGACCTTGTGCAATCAAGGATAATTCCCCCAAAACACAGGTTTGATAAAATTGTGTCAAACCACTATTTTTCATGTAATGTAGGGTGATTATTTAATTCCATTTCATTTTACAGGACCGCAAGCCGAGGAGTGGTCAAATTTCCAAGTGTCACAGCTAAACAATATTCAAAGATGAGAAGTACATCACAAGCAGCCAAGGATTCCTTACAGAACCTTGTGACATAGCATGCTCACCTGTCATAAATAAATATTGCTACATCGCAAGCAGCCAAGGATTCCTTATTTGATATAAGTTTCTTAACTCCATCTTCTGGAATCTCCCGAAGTACAAGAGTTTTCTTATTACCCTGCTTCAGGAAGAGGTAGATTATTGCATCAAAAACATCATATACACAAGTCACACAGTTTAAATGTTAAAGAATGCAAGCCATATTTCACATTTTCATGAACCCACCCACCCATAGATAGAGTTGGCGAGAGGAAGAGAGCAACAGATTGTATCCATCTAGTCACTGACATGGCAATATGCAAATAATACTCACCGCATGCTGTTCAACCACATTCACAACATATTGTTCGCTGGTTGTTGGAACATAATTGTCAGAAAAGGGTCTGTTTTCAGAAGAAACAACAAAAAATTCTCAGGATTTGCCTAAAGGGCAATAAAAACTGCAGAAACAACACAAAGAAATATAATTCATTTAGTTAGAAGATGGAGTTTTGTCTTATTATATACTAATTGAACTGGAAGTATCAAGAGAATTTGGACAAAGACAACTAAATAAATTTTACATTTTTTTTTTACTATGATAAACTTATATTGGTGGAGATATAGATGAGTTCACCTTCCCAACAATGACATCAACAATGCAGACTTCCCAGCCTTTCTAGGTCCAAAAACAAAGCAATGGAAAACACTGCGGTCTGTTTGCTGTTTTTTCCTGTCTATGGATCTTCTCCTAGTGATATTGAGGGCAGATGCAGCATTGCAATTGTAACCAATGTATATTAGATTGGCAAGACTTTTAACTGGGTCAAGTAATGTCATAAGAGCCCACTGCAATACAAATACTACATGGTGAACAGCAACAAAAAGCTCAAATAAAAAAAAAAAAAAAATTTCTTTCTAAAAGACCAATATCCGTGGAGTATGGTCGAAGCTAATGTCGCCATTTGGCAAATAAGTGGAAGGACACAACCAATAGAAAATATTTACAAATATTTATCACCATCATGTTAAAGACTGTAATAATACAAGTATAGCCACAAAAGTGCAACTTATCATTAGTTCCATGCCAACTACATCCCAAGAGTTACATATAAGAACTAAAATGTATGCTTCATATTTTAAAGGTAAATCAAACCCCAATTGGTCTGCCTGTTAAGAGAAACAACCATCAGGAGTTCCAGCGGATCAATATACCAAACGACTATAAGTGAAATTCTTTTGCTCCCTGCAAATCAAATTTTTGTGTATAAAACTTCAAGTGCTACGTAGCAGCAAAGTTGTCAAAATCGTGATCCTGGTCGTGGTTTCTTCAAATGCAATAAATTAGGCTAGGACGCTGGACTTATTTATTTCACTTAATGGGCTGGTTTCTTTTGAATAAGTAACACGATAGAGTCTAAGTCCAAAAGGTAGAAAGAAAATATAGAGAGAGTAAAACAAAAAATGTAAATCCCTAACTCAAATCCCAGCGATTCAGCATTCTAGTCTTAGTCTTGCCTCTCACATATGTTCATCTCTCAAATTTGACAAAAAATTAAAAATAAAATTATTGTGGACCCTTATAAGTATTTGAAAAAAAAAATTATTGGTTGTTTTAGGTTAATTCACTTGTAGTTGATAAGTTTATTTCTTAATATTTAAATGATCATCATTTAGTAGGATCTTCCGATCTGCAAGTCCACTCAATCGATCCAAGTCAATATTACAATCCTCACAACCTTGCTTATCAGAATAAATAGCTGTTAAAAAGGCATTTGCAAAAACATACAACGCGTTTTGTCAAAGCAGATAGCTCTCTTTTGGCAGTGCAACAAGCGACCTAGTGTACCCACCTCTGAAAGGAACCCAGAGAGAGATAACCCTCCCAGTGGAGTTCTCTCAACTGCATCCTTATAAGGAGCTTCATCCCAGGGACTGAAATTTATATCAAAACGACTGGGTCAAAAATAAAATACAGAAAGATAATAAAAATAAGTAACAATGATTCATGTCCAAATCCATAAGTGAAAATACGATAATAATAAGAAACACAGAGTAACAAGTGACTTGCAAACTCAACATCCAAAATTTTATAAATCACAAGTATATTGAATGCATTCAGTGAACTCTTATCTAATAACCTCATTCTCTTACAAAGTTGGCAAAATTGATTGTGCCGATGCAGTTGAATCGACTTTCAATCAGGGATAACAGTCATCTAGATTCGTTATTCTTATATCACTCACTCCAGCATGCATGCAAACATTTTGTAAAAAGTCTATTCAAATGGTAGCTGTAACTTGTAAGCAATTACCAGCCTACTGGCACACAACTGAACTGGACAAATAATAGAATAATTTTAAGAGATGTCTCTTTCTGGTAGAATCGATATTTACAAAGGCAGAGCTGAAGGTTGACTCCCAAAGTAAATATATTTATGTGACCCAATAAAAACAAGAAGAACAAATTAAGTCTTATTCCCTATAAACATGAGGTCAAATATATGATCCCCTTTCACAATTGAATCTGATCCAGGACTACATTTACTAAAATGTTGACTGCGATCGCATCTTTCACCACCAAATAAGGTGATTTTAATTTTCGCCCATTTCTTTCTCAATTGAGATAATTACAAACAAGACATAAGTAAACACAAACCAGGAGGTGGGTGAATGGTGAGAGAGACCAGAATTAAATTTGTTCCCAACTGTGGCAAGTACATGAAGTTTTTGCCATCAAATTCAGCAGGAAAACAAGGTGTTAATCTCATTTCAGTGAATTAATAAGATGTGTGATAAATAGTGACACGAAAATAACTCAATGCAAAGATGAATATACCTTTCAGGTGCAGTTGAAAATAAATCCTCAAGCTCTGTATTCCGTAGAACATCATCCTGTAAAAGGATAAAGGTAAAACAAGAGCAGAATTCTAGGCAAAATTTAGAGCAGTGTCCCTGAACTGATAGGACAAAATTCTTGTAAAATATGTACCCAAATGACCAAGTATAGCATCCTAACAAAAACATGGTCAAACTTTCAATCTGTCCTCAATCAAGGTATCGACTGTACAAAAATGCAGATGTCTATGGATTTATCCACTTCAAATAACTTAACTGCAATTTTGTATCCACGTAAAGATGGCAACCAATTTCAAGGGAATACAATTAGTGAGAGAGTTCCAGGTAAAGTTGTATATAATAGCAGAGCGAAACAAATAATATGCCTCTTCCAGTATTAATTTCAAAACTTATTAAAAGTTGCTGTCAATGGGTGAAAAAAAAAATCAATTACAGAAAAGTCTTTATTAATCATCTGCCAGTAAAAGGCGACAGTATTCGGTCTTCCCCACTGAACAAAGGGAGTTGAACAACAGCCATTACAGGAAGGCTTTAGAAATGTCTGTCTTGCAAGAAAAATGATCAAATTCCTAAATTTAATGAATTCCAAATAATAGGTTCTGTACCAAACACAAGGTGATTGCTTTTTATACGATCCATCATTTTACTAGTTCTTGAAGTAATTGAGTTTCGACGAGAAAATATTAAAATTTAAAAGTATGCATCAATGTGCCATCCTTGCACAGTAGACACTCTGAAATGACTTCTACTTGTGGTTTTAAATATTTCTAAAAATGGAAAATTGTCAGATTTCATTTGAGTGACAAGTCCTTCTTTGTTGCCACCAACATAAGATTTTCTTTAATGTGTATAAGATACGGGATTTTAAAAAAAAAAATGCACTTTTTCTTTTTCATTTTGAATCTATTCTCCATAACCACAAAACAATTTTTGACGGACTCAACTTTAAGGGAGGCTACAAACATCTATCTGTCCCAATACTAGAGTGTAAATGTTTTCTTTAGAATACCAAAGCCTTTTTGGCTCATCATTGAATCACTTCTTTTTTTCATCTAAACCCTCGTATCAAATGCTTCCTAAAATATTTCTTTAGAATAGATAGCAGGTGAAAACTGAAAGCCTATCAGATATTTGACTTCTAAACAGGTATCAGATACTTGACTTCTAAACAGGAAAAAAATGATAACAACATACTTTATTATCATCAAACGTACTGAAGACGCCCTTCAAGAACTCTACTGCTTCACTTGTCAATTCAAAACTCTGCAAGGAAACTCATATAGATTAAGTGCCCCATCTTTGTATATTAACAAAAAATGAGAAATTCTATAAATTATAATAAATAATCAATATCTAGTAAAATTTGTTTCTGGAAAGAAAGAGATGTTTTAGCAGAATAAATTAAATGATTCTGTTGATGTATCTGTGTAATCAACATTCCACAAATTGTAAACTAGATATATGGTGACTCTGTCAATTTTTTACTGTATTTAATCTAGTGTGACCAATATGACAAGCAAGTGCAAAAGAAAACAGCACATATACAAACCAACATTCTCCTACTCCAACTTATCAAATGAAGAAAGTATACTGTACACAAACAATTAGCTATCAAACTCCCCTTTCAAGCTGATTGCAAAATCCAGATTTACTAGTCCATAGATTAGTATATTAGTTTCAAAGCTTATTTATATTGATCTGATGATTATAATCTTTTGGCATCTCACTAGAAACTGCATTTCTTTGTGCTCTGTTAAGGAGTCACCTGATCTGGAGCTTTCTTCAATGGCATTGACAAATAATCATCCCTGAGTCTAAGCTCATCGCTGTACCCATATTTTCTCAAGACGGTCCATGTAGTCTCGATTCGGCCTCTTTCAATAAAAAGAGCATGCAGAAAAATAAAGCCCGTCAATGTAAGCCCAAGTTCATTGACTCCTTGAGGTAACTTATCTTGTACCACTCTCTTAACTCCCACTATTTCAGCAGGCTGTAATGGAGCATTGAAACACTTAATCTGTTCACCGTATTATTAATCATGACCAAATGTTAAATGTCAGGAAAAATTGGATAATTACTTCTCCTTGCAAAGGATATCTCATTATGGAAATGAAAAAAGGAGAAAAAGAAACAGATTTTTTTCTTGTTTCAAGAAAAGCATAGTTACAATAACACGGTGAAAAGAAATTAGAAAAGGACCTGAAATTCATTCAATTCTTCATCATTGAGAGCACTATCCATATCAAGATCGCAAAGAACAAATATCCTCTTCAATGCTCTCATGCAACGGGGCTTCAAAGCTTGGGTTTCTTGATCAAATAGTGGGGCTGTTGGATGAAGGACTGCCTTCTGGGCATAGTAGAATACTTCGGGAATCTACAAATAGATTAAAACTATCACAATTGTCAGGACAGTCTCACTCTTGTAAGAATAATGAATCAGCACAACTCAATCATTAATGCAAACCTGGAGCAAGTTAGCAGCTGAACATTCTATGCAAGTCTCGATCTCACGAAACTGTCGCATGATTGGAGCCATCACAATGTTCAAATTATACTCTTCATCTCGTCTATCTAGCTTGCAACCAACAACTACAACCGGTACCCTCACCTAAGCAGCCATATATACACAAGTGAACACACATCAGTAACACCTACAAGTATCAATACAATGTAATAACATATTTTTTCTTTAATCTAGATTTTGTCCACATGTCGAGTCTAGTGCAAAAGGCAATTTCACAGTGACATAGTTTTATACTACATAAATAAGGGAGATGATAAATGCAATCCATTAATTGATGCCTGATCACGCTATTTCACATTGCGTGGGGAGTTTCAAAATTAAGTCGTGGAGCTCAATTTTAGTTTCCAATAATTCATTGAAATTCTAAAGTATTTGTTACTTAGCAATATATTAGCTTTATAACCTATGTATATAGCGCATTTTTCTTTCTTTCTTCTTCTTCTTTTTTTTTTTTTTGCCACTTCCTGATAGTAATAAATCTTGGTAAAAAGTTATAATGTTGTTCTCTAAATAGAGAAGAGCATGGACGACATTAAAATCGCACTCACTAACTCAATGACGTAATATAGTAGAGATAAAGAGTAAAACCTCTAATCGACGAAGTTCATAAAGCCAGAAAGAACTGATGCGGTTAAGCGTTGTTGGCTGATCGCATGCATATGTCAACACAACCGCATCAGCTCGCTTCAACTCTTCAGCGAGCCTCCCTCTATTCTCCAGACTATATATAGAAACAACACTAAATCCNAAGAGTAAAACCTCTAATCGACGAAGTTCATAAAGCCAGAAAGAACTGATGCGGTTAAGCGTTGTTGGCTGATCGCATGCATATGTCAACACAACCGCATCAGCTCGCTTCAACTCTTCAGCGAGCCTCCCTCTATTCTCCAGACTATATATAGAAACAACACTAAATCCAATTAATCCAGTCGAAAATAAATTCAGTAATGAAATTCGCAATCAAAAATACAAAAACCTGGATGAGGTGTCGATGATAGTGATGGGGACATTATCCGGATAGAAATCGGCAGGGAGGCGAGTAGGTGGTAGCACGGGAGGAACTTCTCGAGAGAAGGATTCGGAGGCGGCAGCAGCAATGAGACTGGATTTTCCGGT